>CM059202.1:107465-414777 GCA_030323885.1 Branchipolynoe longqiensis
TGGGCAAAGTTCGGGGCAAAGTGGGGGAAAGTCGGGAAAATTTTGGGCAAAGTCGGGCAAAAAGTGGGCAAAGTCGGGCAAAGTGGGCAAAGTCGGGCAAAGTCGGGCAAATTGGGTTTAAAAAAAGCCACGGTCCCAAAAGCGTCAAGCGAAATAATCGCCCAAAAAGCGTCCGTGACGCACGCGTGACCCCCGCGCGACAAACGCACCCCCCCCGTGTGTTCGGGTTTCTCTTTTTACATACGTTTTGATTTTGTCGACGCGCCGCTTGACGCCCCGAGAACGCGCCCGTGTTTTCGCAGTTCACCAAAAAAAACTTTTACTTTTTCTTTTAATAAGTATACAATCCCTCTCGCCCCCCAAATGTGTATATTTTCCAAAAATCCTTCTTTTAAAAATTTATCTTCATTAGTTGTATCTTTATTCAATATATCCTAGCATTTTTTATTTTCTTATTTATTTACTGCCTTAAAAGTATGGTATACAATGTATCATAACTAACACTTCAGCTACTGTACTTAGTATCCTAATACATGTATTGTACATGGTATCGATATATGTTTAAATGCTACTGCCTTAAAACCACAATTCTTATGTAGTAGGTTCATACGTACACGGCTGACTATGCAATATGTATAGTACAACTGTAAATGTTCATTTACGCACACATTAGACACTATGTAATTTACTGTTCTACAATACTATGATTTGACTATACATGCAATGTGACAATAGCCATATTAAACTAAAAACAAAGAAATATGACATACAATCTTGATAATAACACATAACAACAACAACCTGAACCAATTTAGATTGTTGACTTACTTCATCGTATATTGATATATCAATTATGTTACAAGATTCAATTTACGTTCAAAATCCCATTCTGATTACTTGCTGAATATCCCGGCCGTACCTTGTGGTATATGGGATTGTTTTTACAATCTTTGTTTGTGTTGTGTATGGTTTTGTTTTAACCATATTTGATTTTAAAATGTGTCGTCGATTTCTTTTTATTAGATGATGTTGTTCATTTAGAATAATGTAGTCACGTGAACCTGGTGTACCTGCCTTTAACATTTTTCCAACTTGCCACCCTCCTCTGTGGTCTAGAAATCGTACTGTGTCCAGGACCAGCATTTCTATCATATTATTTTTTCTGTATCTGTTGCGTATGATGTAATTCGTTTTTCTTCAATGGTTGTGTTTTCGGTCTCAACTGCCTCTTCAAAATTGGGATTTTGTATCTGAGTGTATGAGACATTAATAACTGAGCTGGGGAAGCGCCCATGCATTGCAACGTTGTGTTTCTATAATTTAGTAGTGCAATGTTAACGTCCCTATTGTCGACTAATGACTTTTTAATCATCCGTTTGACAGTCTGTACGTACCTCTCCACCTGACCATTACTTTGGGCATACATTGGATTCGAAAATATGGGACTAAATTCATATTCAGTTGCAAAACGTAAATAGTCAGCACTGCTGAATTGTGGGCCGTTGTCTGAAACCACATATCTGGGTATACCATGTCTACCAAATACTTGCCTCATCGCAGCTATTATAGACACACTTGTTGTACTTGTCAATTTCACAACTTCTGGGAACTTTGTGTAATAATCTACTAGGAGCGAATATGTCGTGTTGTCAACATAAAACAGGTCAACCCCAATTTTATAGTACGGTATATCCATTATTTTATGGTTAATCAAGGGTTCAGCGGCCTGCTTATTTCGTAACCCCAGACATATTTGACAGCGTGATACCTTGTCCTTAATTTGACTGCTTAATCCAGGCCAAAAAATGGTATCCCGCGCCAATTGCTTGCATCTGACTACTCCCAAATGGGATTCATGTATCCTGTCTAACATGTCTTTTTGTAATGTTTTGGGGATATCAATGCGGTTGTATTTGAGTAAGATGTTGTCTTGTATTGAAATGTTATATCTGTATGTAAAAAACGGTTTTACATCGGGGTGCAAACCCTTTTCATGCTTGGGCCACCCCTCTTTAGTTAACAATATAACTCTCTGTAGAGTGCTGTATTTTGCTACCTCCAGTCTGATTTTGTTTATAATGTCATGGTCTATGTCGACTGCTGCCACCATTATATCGTCATCGAATAACTCATCAGGGCTTGTTACTGTTGTGTGTGCCCTGGATAATGCGTCTGCAAACAACATTATGGTGCCTTTAATATGGACAATTGAGATGTCATAATTCTGCAAATGCATTATCATGCATTGCATCCTGGCAGACAATGTATGTATTGGTTTATTCATAATGGCTACCAACGGTTTGTGATCAGTCTCAACAGTTACACTTTTTCCAAATATATACTCGTGAAATTTTTTACAACCAAAACAAATAGCTAGCAATTCTTTTTCTATTACAGCATAATTTGACTGGGTTTTATCCAAAGCCTTCGACGCCATGGCAACTGGCCTTTTGTCTTGAAACAACGTTGTCCCCAGTCCAGATTTGGAAGCATCTACTTGCAAAACCATGTCTTCCTTGACATTAAAATACTTTAGTATAGAGGCCTTTGTTAATAACTGTTTAAGTGTTTCAAATGACTTTATTTGTTCTGCCTGCCAGTGCCATGCGACATCTTTGCCTAGGATGACCCGTAAAGGCTTGGTTAACTCTGCCATGTTAGGTATAAATTTACTGACGTAGCCAACCATCCCCAGAAATCTTTGTACCGCTTTTTTGTCTTGGGGTGTTGGCAGATCAATAATGGCCTGAATGCGGTCTTTGTTAGGCAATAGTCCATCTGATGTTATCAAATGACCAATATAATTAACCTGTGATTTACAAATAAGAGACTTTTTAGGGTTAAGTTTCAAATTGAATTTTCTGGCTCTTTCAAAAACTTTTTTGAGTCTACTGTTGTGTTCTCCAATATCTTTGCCATAAATTAAAATGTCATCTGTGATCACATTAACACCTTCTAACCCTCCCAGTATACCATTTATTTCTTCTATAAATATATTGCCAGCTGTCTTTATTCCAAAGGGTAAACGTGTATACCTGTATCTACCCCACGGCGTGTTGAATGTGCATAAATGAGAACTTTCTTCATCTAATTCGATCTGCCAATACCCACTATTAGCATCTATTAGCGAGAATATTTTGGCCCCACTTGTGTTTGCAACAACCTCTTCAACTGTACGGGTGGGGTAAGGGCCCCTTAAAATTGCTTTATTCAGTTTTGTAGGATCCAAACAAATCCTTATCTTGCCAGGTTTCCTGACAATAGTAATGGAACTGACCCAAGGAGTTGGTGCTGTCTGTTTTACTATCACTCCTAATGCTAACATCCTATCTAATTCCTTATGTACATCTTGAATTATTGCATGGGATATTCTTCTAGGTGCATCAACAACAGGTGTAACATTTGTATTAACATGAATATGCGCCTTTACTTTTATTTAACCAAGACCTTGAAAAACATCATTATTGATTTTTACCAACTCAGCAGCGTCTTTTGCAGTATCCACAGTATCCACAGTATCCACACCAGGCGAGATACAGTCCACCCTCCGTATTAGGTTAAGTGCAACACAAGCACTTTTGCCTAAAATTGGGCTGCCCTTCTCGGTTACTTGAAACTTGAGTGTCTTGCCGTCGATATTTAACATGGATTCTCCTATCGGACGTACACGTTGTCCAGTGTACATGACTAGATGACACCGCGGTGGAGCAAGGCTCACGTTGCCAATGTCCCGATACACTCATCGCGGAATTATGTTCGCCTCTGACCCTGTGTCGAGTTTAAACTCGACATCCACATCTTGGATTTTCATCTTGGCGTACCATAACCGATCTGTTGATTTGTTGTCGCTGTCCATTGCTCCGACGAACAAATCGTGTTCGTCGTCATCCCTATCGTATGTACGTATCCATCCATCCTGTTTGTCATGCTGCTCGATGCCCATTTCATTCACAGTTGTTCTACTATTAAAGTTATTTCGACACATTTTAACAAAGTGTCCTGTTCGTCCGCATGCAATGCACTGCTTATCTGTTGCAGGGCATCGTCTTTGTACATGTTTATATCCACAATTAGGACAGCGGTACTGTGTCATACTTGCACGGTACGACTGATGTTGTTGATTCGACGGTCGTTTCCATGGCGCCGACTGGCACCATGACATCACGCCATCATTGAACTTTGAAATCATATCGACATTTTCAGTTGAATGACTACACGACATATCACTTAGTAATTCAGATTTATGCTCGCTTAACCGGCACATATTAATACACATGTCTAAAGATAAATTGTTCATCTGTAATAGTCGATAGTACTGTCGATCTCGTAGGTTCCTGCTTTTGACTTTCGATCGCATAACAACGAATCTTCGAGGTCCCCGTAACTACAAAATGAAGAGTTCTGATATATGTGTCAATTGTCTCGTTCGTCTGGTTCAAAGAATTAAATTGATATCTCACCACTGTAATGTTTGTCTTTCCCTCACAATATGTTTTAAATGCCGAAATCAGGATTTCTATCTTGTCACGTTCAGCTATGTCCAGGGTGGGATAAATCTTCTGCGCCTCTGCGCCTCTGCGACATGTAGAAACACGCAGCACTGAACTTTCTCAGATTTTCCAATCACTCCTGCTGCTGTAGCGTATATCCTGTAAGAATCTATCCATTGACTCCAATTTAGTGTTATATTGCCTTCAAAGTTGAGTGGCATCGGGGGTTTCAATCCAGATAATGCCATGTTCTCTGAAGGCAAGCCACATCTGACACCATGTAAGATACGAGTCGACACGTTGAGTTCCAGTTAGTAACTGACTTTTATTTGATCTACGTATCCCTTGGTCACAATCCATACATCGCTGGTTCCCCGTACATGCCGGGTTGGCCTAGATACATAACACCAAGTGCCCTGTGCCATTATGGCCGCCAGGTCGGCGCCCCCAGATGTGCAGGCCTGAGCCGCGCCCTCCGCAGGCTGTGGAGGGTGAACATTAATGCGTCCGGGAGCGCCTCCCTGACCATGGGGGGTCAGCATCTGCGGGGTCAGGGGGGCCCCCATATAGCAGATGAACACCAGGTCATCGGAGGGGGCCGCCACCTGCTGCAGTGCCCTGGACCACCTTCGGATCACGTACAGTGGGGAGCTGGGCAGGGCCGGGACGAAGAGGGTGACGGCCTGCGATGGTGACTTTATCGTCTTTGATGATGAGATGGCAACCCAGAGCCCCCTTGGGGCTGGGTTGAAATCCCCGTGTTGCACCGTATAGGTGCCTCCCCACCCACTGTGGGAGGGGAAGAGGAGGTTTGACTGCCACATCAGGGTGAAGAAGGCGATGATGACCACCGCCCAGGGAACCAACCACACCACGGTGTCCCTGGGCGCGGAGGTAGCGGTATATATGGCGGATTATTGGTGGCGTGATCGAGGGGGTGCATCTGGCCGGAGCCACGAATAGCCTCTCCCCGCCTCAGCGGACTCGCTCGGCGGTCGCTGGGAGGTTGTCGGTGGTGGTCACGGGGTTGTCGGCAGTGGTGTGGGTGAGGCGCCGGGGAGGGCCCCCCGGGCCGGCCGGGGGGGGGGGGGGTCGGCGGATCAAAAATCCGCCGAGGCGGCCGGGATCGGCGCATGAGGTGGCGGCGGAGGGCAGGCCCCCCCGACGACGTGCGCCCGAGGTGCTGGGATGGGCGGCGTGGTGTAGACCGACTCGAGGGCGTCCATGCGCGTAGTCAGGCGGTGCAGGGCCTCGAGAATCGCGGCTGTCTCGGTGCCCGAGGGGCGGCCCGAGGTCGCCGAGGTGAACGCCGGGGCCAGAGGTGGTGAGGCGCCTCCCGGCGAGCCCGAGGAGGGTCCCGGCGTGGCCAGGACGGTGGCCCGGGAGCTCTTGCGGCCCTTTCCCTTTCCGTGTCCGGGCATGCTGGAGGGGTCCGAGGGGGTGCAGCGGTCCGAGGTGAAGCAGTAGTGAGGAGAGCCAAGCAGGAAAAAAGGCAGAGCTTGGAGGAGGGCAGGAAGGCGAGTGACTGAGGGAGGCCGGCGGGCGGCCTTATAAGGGAGGGAGGAGGGCGGTGAGGAGAGGTGCGAAAGCAACGGCCCGGGGGAGGGGGGAGGAGGAAAGCTGAGAGGCGGGCGTCGCGCGAGGTGCGAATGCTGCGCGACGACCCGGGAGGCAGGGGGAGGGTCTCTTCCTCTCCATGCATCAAGCGCAATGCTTCGCATTACGACCAATGTATCTTCTGAGTAGTTTTTTAGGGACCGGCCCATTTTGTATTCATAGTGATTTGTGCTTTTGAGCTTTTTCCTGGTTACATATACTAGTTTGTGGTCGCTTATACCCCAGCTTCTAGTGCCCCATGTTGTGGCATGGTTTGAGTTGGTTAGTATTAGGTCTATTGTTGAGCTATTGTTGCTTAGCCTTGTGTTTTCAGTGATGAGCTGCTGGAGGCCTAAGATCTTGATGGTGGTTTGCAGCATTTGTTAATTTTTTGCATTGCTGCTGTAATTCACATTGAAGTCCCCTAGCACAAAATTTCTGCATTTGTTGATTTTTTTACAGTGTTTATGCTCTTTCTAGTTCTTCAAGGAATACTTCAATTTCACCTGACGGTGGCCTATGGAGGCTCACTATGGCTACATTTGCTTGCTTTTCGTTTTTTATTAGGCACCATAGTAGCTCTATTTGCTCATTTGAGAGATTTGTTGGTTTTAGCTTTTCAGTCTCTAGGTTTTTGGTGGCTTTGCAGTAAATGGCAACACCTCCACCTTTGTTTGTTTGGTTCATTGCCTTAATGTGCTGTCTGTCATTATGTACAAGCCTATATCCGTCTATATTGAGGGTGTTGTTTTGGTGTTTGTCAGTGAACCATGTCTCTGATAATGTTAGTACATCTAGATTGTCTTTTTTTAGATGCATTTTTATTATGTCTATTTTATTGGATGCACTCTGGCAGTTTAGATGGGCGAAGTGTGTGCCCCTTCCCAGTTTGCATTCAATCTCCTCTACCATATTTAATTTACTTTAAATAATATTTTTAGGATAATGGTTGCTTGATTTCGCGAGTTTTTGATTTTGTTTTGATTTTATTTTGGCTTAGTGATTGATGGATTCGGGGTGTATGTGCTGGTGCATACAGCACACATGGCCCCTTTTGATAGATAGGCATGCATACCTCCATTACTTTTACTTTTACCTGTGCGCATAGAGGAAGACATGAACATTAAAGTGTGTACTAGTTGTACCTGATTATACTTATGATTTACGGTTTGGTTAGTGAAATTTATCAAAGTTTGTGATACTTATGTTTTGGAGCCCTGGTGCTCTTTCCAGTTCTCCGTGATGCTTTTTGACAGCCTGGCACTGACATATCTGGCATATTCCTCATTGTAGTGTATACCATCCGTCATGCCAATGCCATATCGTACCACTCTCTTTCCATGCCTTGTTTTGTGGGTTGAGGGTTTGTTGTTTTTTAATCTAGTGTGGGCGGAAGTGGGGCAAGCTGTGCATTGCTATGTTTTGTGCACCTCCTCCTTACCTGCTGGGAGAGCTCTTATGCTTTCTCCTGCTCTTCATTTTCAATTACTTCTTGTTTTCTTATGAGATATTTGTTTTTTTTCGTTTATTCATTTGTTTATTTGTTTATTTATTTGTATTTGCTTCCTTGCACAGGCTTTCCTTTATTTTTTGGAGGATGTTCCCCATTTTATTTGTGTATCCTTGTTTTACTGTTTCTCCTTCACTGGCGCTGTCCAGGTACTGACCTGAGCCCCAGAATGGGCATTTTGTGCATTCCCTGAATGTAGTACTGCAGTTTCCCGACCCGTCTAAACCCTACAAACTATACACAGATGCTTCTCACTACAGTATGGGCGCGGGACTGGTGCAAGAAGATAAAAATGGTGTTGCCAGATCCGTGCACTTCATCAGTGGTAGATTCACTGCTGCACAGCTGAATTACCCAACTGTGGAGAAGGAGGCATATGCCTTGATCTAAGCACTGGTCAAATTGCGCCCATATCTCTATGGCACGGATGAACAAATCTACACCGACCATGCGCCACTGCATTGTCTCTTCTCGAAGGAAATCAAGAACACACAAATACAGAGGTGGGCTGTACTACTGTATATGAAGGGGGAAGACAACACATGGTCGGACATGTTGTCACGGCTGAGACCGACTGCGAAAGCCACTGAACCGGAGGATATGGCCATGGTCGATATTTGCGTATCGGAAAAAGAGATACCGTTTGGAAAGATCGGTTGGACCATGTGGAGTTGCTAACGGCCCAACGGGAGTTGCCAGAATAGCATCTGGGTATCCAGGATACACTGGAGGTTGTGCTGCAAGAGAGCTTTCTGTATACACTGTGGGCACCACATGGGAAATCAAGCTACCCGAGATTGATTCTCCCCAAGGTATTCAGGGAGAGAGTAATCCACCATGCGCACCTATAGGTGGGTCACCTGGCACAGGCAAAAACAATGGGGAGAATACAAGAACACCTTAAGTGGGTCGGGATGGCATGGGACGTATGGGAGTACATATCCACGCCAGATTGAAGACCTGTCACTGGCACTGCGAGAGGCGGTGGAGAATCGATGGCAGAGCCGATGATACAACCAACGCCGCCTAAACCAAGAAGCAGACACACCAGAACTAATGGTGGGGGACGCAGTAATGGGTAGGGGGAATGAGAAGGGAGCCCTGGACAGACAGTATGACCCGGGGTATATGATTACCCGGATACGGGGTCAGGTGATAATGGTGTGGTATGGCCGGGTAATGTCAGAAAAGTTCTGAACAGAGGTAGTGTTTTAAAAGTAGAGGCAGGGATTCATTGGGAAGGAATGCTACCACGATTAACACACACGCAAAGATGCACAGCGCGATGGGAAAGCGAGCGGATCGTTAGGACCGACCCGCCAAATCCAACGCAAGTCACGAAACACCCACTCGGCAGCGGGCCAGTAACGCGGGCGCAGACATGCATAAACTCTGCACCAGACACCACGCAGTAGTAAACAATATCAGATATAGGAAAGATACTCATAAACTCTGCACCAGACACCACGCAGTAGTAAACAATATAAGATATAGGAAAGATACTCATAAACTCTGCGCCAGACTCCACGCAGTAGTAAACAATATAAGATATAGGAAAGATACTCATAAACTCTGCACCAGACACCACGCAGTAGTAAACAATATAAGATATAGGAAAGATACTCATAAACTCTGCGCCAGACTCCACACAGTAGTAAACAATATAAGATATAGGAAAGATACTCATAAACTCTGCGCCAGACTCCACGCAGTAGTAAACAATATAAGATATAGGAAAGATACTCATAAACTCTGCACCAGACACCACGCAGTAGTAAACAATATAAGATATAGGAAAGATACTCATAAACTCTGCGCCAGACTCCACACAGTAGTAAACAATATAAGATATAGGAAAGATACACTTAAACTCTGCACCAGACTCCACACAGTAGTAAACAATATAAGATATAGGAAAGATACTCATAAACTCTGCACCAGACACCACGCAGTAGTAAACAATATAAGATATAGGAAAGATACTCATAAACTCTGCGCCAGACTCCACACAGTAGTAAACAATATAAGATATAGGAAAGATACTCATAAACTCTGCACCAGACACCACACAGTAGTAAACAATATAAGATATAGGAAAGATACTCATAAACTCTGCACCAGACACCACGCAGTAGTAAACAATATAAGATATAGGAAAGACGCCGACATTGTAATCGTAACTTTAGGGTTGTCACATTTTTGTATGTATTTGAGGTGAAAAATGTATTAATCGTAAAGCCGGCAAGTGATTGCACCGCAAATATCCTGATAACGGATACAATGCGGGAAGAGACGGCGCAGTGGGTATCAGTAAATCCCGCAAACACAGGATTTCACGCCCGTTATCTGTGTACAAACGGCCAAGTACTGGAAGACTCAGACACTAACAGCCAGGTAGGGATAAGTGGAGACTTGGATTAGGGATTTAGGCAGATTAAGCGCATTGAAGATAGTCAGTGGTGGTGATGTAACCTTAAACAGTGGTGGAAAAACAAATTAAGATGGTGGTAGATAAGTTGAGGCTAGAGCAGAGAATTACCCGTTCTATACAAGTAATTGAGGCAGCTATGGTGGTGTACCGCATCAATCAGGCCCAGCATCACAGTATAGAAATGTAACTGGAGAGGGGCAAGCTCACGGAGGACCTCCTGGGGAAACCTAGGTTAAGGGAGGTGCTACGAGCCGCCCGAGAATAAGGGTTTGATGAGTAGCCGATGCATTGGTACCAAAGGTTTACAGCGGTTGCATGGATATGGGGCAGATAAGGCCACTTGGCATACAGTGTCGCCTTGCCGTTAGTTGCGACCGAACGATACCTACTCTTCGGTCTCAACTATCTGCCAGTGCGGATCGGTAATGCTCATGTCCGTACGGTGGTGGGTGCACCACGGTTGGTGGTGAGCAGAGAGACAAGTGTGATAGGTGCACTCCCAGTGCAGTGTAAACTGAGAGTGCGCCGGACACCTACAGGGTCAGCAACAGTAATACCTCCCCAGCATGGGAAGGCATGGGCAGCGATTGCACCGCATGGAGCAGACATGGCCATGTCGGCCAGACATGGCCATGTCTGTGCACTGACCCAGAAAAGTCCCTACCTGGGTAAGAATCGCGATACCAACATTGGTGGAGCTACCACAAGGGTGCACCATCGAGGGAGAAGGGTGGTGGCTGACGTCAATCCAGGTACGAATACAAGACATGGTGTTGCAATACGAGATACCGATGACATCTCTACCACCCCTCAATGTGTCATGGGCGCCGGAATTGCACCCAGTCCTAAAGAAACAACTCAGAAAAGTGAATTTTCATTAAAAGAAATATATTCACTCTTTTAGCTAAGCTCTCAAAAGACACTTGCTTTTGGAAAAGTGAATTTTCATCAAAATAAAAATGCTATCACTCTTTTAGCCAAGTTCTCAACAGACACTTGCTTTTGGAAAAGTGAATTTAGATTTTTGTTAAATGCTATCACTCTTTTAGCAAAGCTCTCAACAGACACTTGCTTTTGGAAAAGTGAATTTTCATAAAAGAAAAAATGCTATCACTCTTTTAGCTAAGCTCTCAACAGACACTGGCTTTTGAAAAAGTGAATTTTCATCAACAACAAAATTCTATCACACACAAAATTCCTACACAGTTATATATATTCTAAAGGCCATCCTTGACCTGACCCTTGTACATACATATATTTATATATATGTTTTCAAATGCACTACACAGCCCTGCATGCTGATCCCCTGTCCACCCCTACTACACCTTCTTTCAAAACCTATTACCTAACATTTTCCTTTAAATTGACATAAAACCTGTCTGATGTAAGTCCCCACTGCAATCTCAGACCTCGATCCCATCATTAGGCCACACAGAACGGAACACTTGTGATGGGATTAAAAAATGGGCAGGTTTCTCGCATTTGATATTGGTGATTGGATCCACTGATTTGCATATTAACAATATAATATATATGTGTATTGGAGATATGTTATATCTCTTTGAAATAAGAAGACAGAAAGCAAAGGAAGAAAGAAGTGTTTAGAGACAATTCTAGAATCATCTTGTACATTTACTGATGCATGCTCACCAAGTGCATAATACATATGTTGAATTGGAATTGCATGCAGTTACTATTACAATGAATAGTCAATTTATATTATGCTTCTATTATCGAACAGGTTTTTCATGTGGTTATTATCGCAACTGATATTGTCATTTATGTACCAACAAATTTTAATGAACAGATGGAAGACCAGTGCTCTGGTGCTGACAAAAGACATTATTCGCTGAATAAAATACATTTAGTAAAAAAAGAAAAATCACTCTTTTACCCAAGTTCTCAACAGACACTTGCTTTTGGAACAGTGAATTTTCATCAACAACAAAATTCTATCACTCTTTTAGCCAAGCTCTCAACAGACACCTGCTTATAGAAAAGTGAATTTTCATCAACAAATTGTAGTCAAAGGAATCTCTTGCACTCGCCCAGCGAACAATAGGGGACGCAAAAAGGAAGAATCTTCCTGATCATTTCAGCCGACCTCATAACGAACGGTCGCTTTTGTAAGAAATAATGAAGACTTCTTCATGTCCTAGGCATTACCTATGACTCCCCAGGCATCATCCATTGCCTTCACTGTGCGAAAAGAAGGACAAGTATTTTAGAAAAATTGTCTATCCACGTTTAGACGTCGACAAGAGTACTATATGTTTGACCATTTCACTCAACCACAAACGTTAAATGACTGGCCCAGATCATGGGGATACAGACTGATCAGTGACTGGCCCGGATCATAGGGAAACAGACTATCGATCACCTTACTCTGATCTACTAGTACTACTCTCTGCCTAAGTTTAACCGGCACAATTCTTTAAAAAATATAATAGTTTATTTTTATTAAATAAATAGTTTATACTAATTTATTATATGTTTATTATGTAATATCAACTGTAGTATCAGTCTATAAAGAAATGGAAGTAATTTAAGCAAAGTTCTCATTAAATTCTATTTTTTTAAATTATTTTTATGTTTTATAATGCATATAGTAATATAGAATAAATTGTTTAGATACCATAGTTTTCTTATTTCATGTTTATAAGTGTCGTAGGTATTTATCTATGCATTTCTAATAATATAACTTTTGTATGGAACTCTATTATAGTTCCAACTGATGACGTAATGTACCTGTTGACCTCGTGTCACTCATATCCACCTACGTGACAATTTCTCATGCACATCATGTTTTGTCTAATTTCGCTTCGTTCGGCGCCGAAATAACTGTATTTATAGCTTCATTCAAGCCCGACAAAAACGATAGTTGCTTCGCACTCGCAGCCATCGACACCTCAATAAGAATAGACTCCCCGGATCAAGCATCTAATTACTTTAAATCGGTTACCGTATATTCAGGAAAATATGCCCTACTCCGAATAGAATAAACTATATCCGCTATTCGCATTCACCTTTCTCAAACGAGTACAACAAATAACAAAAGAGAACATAGATCAGTAGTCTGCAAGAAATATTTGGAATTGAGAATTTAATATGATTATTAAGGTAATGCATGAATCAAGGGGCTGTGTAATGCGGTCTTGGTCCTCCACACATCTAACAAGTCCATTTTTTTAACCTAGAACGGGTAATGCAAACTCAATGGCGTCTCCCAAGTACTGAGAATGCAACATTTTTGATTTCTTACATCCATCCCACATCCACAATTTTGATTTCTCCACCTGCTTTGTCTACCTCGAAACCGGATCCAGGACAAACAATCCCTAATAAAGCTACCAGGTGTACAGATCTACTATTTCTGTCCTCCATGTGACCTCGCAGAGGTGGCTTAGTAGCTGACCAAGTTTCAACTCGATCAGATAATTCTAACCTCGCGTCTGCCACGCTACAAAATACGCCAAGTGTACACCCGCACCTGCCGTGGCTACAAACAATTCACATATATTCATAGAATGTCAATGGGAAAAGAAATCATTGGTTATTTGTTAGTATGACATCACGCTTTCCTTGGCATGCATTCTTCCATCAATGTCATGATAGAATAACAAGAACATTGGTACATTTGATTGTACATAACAATGTCTATACAACTCCGTCCATGTTCGTACCATTTCTCCATTTTATACACCATGTCAAACCTGAAAGGTAAGTACATGCATCAGTAAGCAGAAGTGTCAATAATCTGACTATAGAAATGCTACTGTGGAGTCTATCACATCTTCAACATGGCTGTAATTCTATTGAATTAGTAATGTTTATTAGTGGCGCAACTTACATCACTACGTGTCATCTATGGCGCAAGTTTGGTTAGGAACATAAACATTTCTTATGACTAAACCTTGAAAACCCTGTCGAGCAGTTTCAAAGCTGTCGACTTGCACTATTTTTATTCATGCTTCATATTAGCGCAATGGTTAAGTATGGCACAATCATTCCCAATTAGTGGCACCGAACAAAGAATATTACCGTCTGGCAGAGCCGAAGCACTCCTTCGTCCACGCTGCAGTCGGTCCCTCCGCGGCATTCTTTGCTGTGATTGGTCAATTCTGCAACAACTAGCAATCAATGAATCTGTTCTATGCGCCTGCTTTCACGTAAAGGCTCCTGTACCATCATCACAAGAATGTATTAATTCAGGTTTTTGTTTAGTTTTATCGACCAAAAATAAATTATTTCGTTTTTTTTCTGGCCAGAAACAATTGTACCGAATGGCAAAGGTTGTCTGCTACCTTGTAACCTCTCAGTACGAGTTAATCTAGGTGCTAAATTATCCCAAATAATATTAGAATCAACCTTCTTTATCTTTGCTCGGTTAACAATTTTCCGATTATTTTAGGCCCTAGCACGGTCACTACTGAACCTTGTGATCTAACTACAATGTATCCAGGATCGTATTTCTGCTACAACGGTCCTGATTCATCAACTAATAACGCAACTTTATCACCCAGGTTCAATATAACTGCATTCGCTTTCTTCTCTGCATGAGCAATATTATATTTTTGACTTTCCCGTCGATTATCCACTGCTTTCCGTAAAGCAATAGACAAATCGTCTATCCGATACACTAAATTTGAATCTTCTGTCCCTGTCGATCAATACAGTAAAGAACTATGTTTTGTACCTGGATGTCTACCATAAGTTAGAAAGAATGGAGAAAAACCTGTACTATCAGAAGGTACAGTACGATACAAGTATATCACCTCAGGTAAAGCACTTTCCCATAAATTAGCCCGAGAATTTACTAACTTCCTCTAGATCCTTTTTAGTGTTCTATGGTAATGTTCCACCATCCCATTCGATTGTGGATGATATTGTGTCATATGGCTTACCTCTACTCCAAGTTCTTTAAAATGATCCATAATCATTCTATTCTTAAATTATAACCCATTATCAGAAATAAACACACATGGTATTGAATGGTGAGGAATATAGTCATTGAATATATAATCATGAACTCCCGTTGCTGATTTATTAGGTAATGACTTATACTCAACCCAACCAGAACAATGGTCTATTATAGACAATATATATCTATTTCCATAGGTACTTACCCGGATAAGGACCAGAGAGATCCGCAGCAATGACAATACCAGGTGCTACCGGTAATGGCATTGACTGTGGATATGCATCTGTGTGTCTCCAACAGTTCACTACACAATTAGGACAATTGGTAATTACCTGGTGAACATCCCTAGTCATACCAGACCAGCCAAAATGTTCCTGTAGTTGCCTCAGGCTTTTAGACATAGACATGTGACCTACCTCAGTATGATCTATTTTAATTACAGAATCCCTGTATCTCACTGGCAAAACTAGTCGAGGATACGTATCTTTACATGTAGGAGCAATCATTGAATAAAGAATATTATCCATTATCAAATACAAATTTTTCTTCACTCATTCCTAACGTATATTCTGTCATTTTCTTCTGCTCATTCATGAATTCATCAAATGGCAACTGATAGTGCTCAAATGGAATTATCTGTTCCTCCAAAATAGAATCAGTGCAAACATTTCTACAAATTCTGTAGCTTCTCTATCCGCTCTCAATCTAGACAATTCAGGACCGAGCACTGAGAACAGTTTACCAAGGCAAGATACTCAGTGTGGCTGAACTGCACAAGAAAGAAAAATTGGATACTCTCTCAGAGAGAAGGGACCTACACCTGATGGCACTAATGCACAAACACGTAAAAGATGAAACATTCATTCACCGCACAAATAGAATAACAAGAAGAGGAGCCTCCACTCTGCTCAACGTACCATACCCTTCAATAAATAAATATATCGGAGCACAAATCTACAAAGGTAGTGTCATGTGGAATGACCTCCCTATTAGAGTCAGAGAAACAGAAACAATACTTGCCTTCAAAAATGCATATAGAGCCCACCTGGTTATTCAGGCCATTGAATGACTACTGCAGTAATTACTAGTGAAGTGGGCGAGACTGCTCGCCGTGGGCATTTGCGCACAAGTTCCGAGTGACTCGCATCTAGAGATGCAGGCTACTTGGTTGCACAGGTGCGCAAATCGCCAACATTTGCGCAGCCACGGGTTCTCGGCCGTGATGCATTGCTTGGATGCGTGAGTTGCGACTTTCCAAGTAACGAGAGGAGGTTGGGGCATTCGGACCCAGACCCATCAGACGTGTTTTTGCACGCTCTGATGTTTTAGCCGAGATTTAGGCCTGTTTTATTGAAATTCTAAACTTATTTAACGTAAACAACCATGGGAGGGGATTCGTCTATAATATCATCATTTGCTAGTATGCCATCATGTTAGTTTCGGTAAGAAAAGACAGTTGTGAGCTCTTGGAAGGGTGAATTGGAATGTTCCTTGCATTCTTTACTTTCCTCCAGTCTTATTGTAGATTAACCGCTATGGACAAACCTGATATTCGATTGCTTTATATGTAATTAAGGGCCTTATGCCTAAATAGGCCTTATGCAGTCGATTAACCCATCTGCAGGAATGTAATAACAAGACACATTAACAGAATTAATGTAGTGTTACTTTTGGGCTAAAATAACGACATGCTCTTAGGCGGCTTAACCATGACAGCAGCAGCAACACTAGCTTGACTGCACAGTTCTGAATTAATTTAGTAGCATTAATACAACCCGAACAGCGAGGGGACAGTCAGTTAGTTGAAATAACCTAATGTAAATATCCTTTAGGCCGATAAATGCGCACGATGGCAAAATACAGTATTTAGACGAAACTCTGGCTGTCCGCCTTTAGTATGGGGCGGACACCGACGGAGACTGATGACCTGCAGATGGGACGAGAGGCTGCGGCGGCCCGCGGCAGGCCCAAGGAAAAACACAAGGAAACAATTACATAATATTAACTCGTTAGGCTCGCCTTCAGCATCAATGCATCTATCACTTGATATCGTGCTTCCGAGGTAGGTGACTTCCGGATCAGAGTTCAGCTTGTTTCTGTCAACCATGATATCCTCCTCTCATGTTCTTGTAGAGTTGGGTTGGTACAGCACCTCTGTCTTCTTGATGTTAATCTTCAGGCCAAACTTCTTTGATGCATCGGAGAAAGCGTCCACTATTTTCTGGATCTCTTCAGCAGAGTGCGCAACCAGTGCACTGTCATCTGCGAAGAGCAGCTCTCTCACCAGTATCCAAGTAGTCTTGGTCTTTGCTCTGAAGTGTGCGACATTGAATAGGCGGGCGCTCTGTCTGGACTTTATATAGATGCCATCCCCCATGACTCGGAAAGCTTTGTCGAGCATTGCTGATAGGAAGATGGAGAAGAGAGTGGGGGCCAGTACACAACCTTGCTTGACCCCATTGGTAACCCCAAACGATTCCGAGACTTCCCCTCCAACACTAACATTCGCCATCATTCCTGTATGTAGAGCCTTGATCATAGTTGTGAACTTCTCTTGGCATCCATACTTCCTCAGTAGCTGTATCAAACGCCTTAGTGAAATCGACAAATACCATGTACAGTGGTCGGTCCTGCTCAATGCACTTTTCTTGTAGCTGTTGGAGACAAAATATCATATCCACGGTGCTCCGGTTACCTCTGAAGCCACACTGTGACTCCGGAACTACATCAGGTGTTATTTGAATAGATAGTCTGTTGAGGAGGATCCTGGCAAAGATCTTGCCTGCTATGGAAAGAAGAGAGATTCCTCTATAGTTCCCACAGTCTGATCACCTTTGTTGTAGATGGTTACAATGCTGGCATCCTTCCATGCTTGGGGTACAGAACCCTCCTCCCAGCCATTTGTGATTAGTTGGTGTAGACTGTTGAACAGATTGTCTCCTCCATGCTTCCATACTTCAGCAGGAATTCCATCACCCCTAGGTGCTTTGCCATCTTTCAGGCTGGTGATTGCTCTAGTCATCTCATCCATGGTTGGAATCTCATCGAGGCATGTTTTGGTAATGCACTGCTGGATGTTTTCCAGAGCTTCATGATCTATGTCTATGCAGACAGTTACAATAAATATATATATTAAAAATGTCCTTCTCCTCCACTTGCACCCTTACTGGCGCATAGAGGGAACCTTTCACCAAACATTAACTGTCTCTTATATAGGAACATCTCGTCATAATCTCGTGCACTATGTATTAACATATATTTCACATAGCCTAATATGTCACACAGCGAGTGGGGCACTCATTGCTTGTCTATTACATAACCTTGGTCCCCACTCCGTCGCCTGAGGATAATAATGCTCTCTGCCAATATATAATTCCGAACCGAAAATCCGTATATTTTTTAAATTGGTGCTGACAATTCTGCTAATAGAACTGCCCAACATTGAATACATGTATTACGGATTTCCTTCATGAAAAAACATTTTAGTGGAGCATGGTCCATATAGATAGTAAATTCTGCACCATATAAGTACGGTCTTAGCTTAAATAACGAATAAATAATAGCATAAGCTTCTTTTTCTATCGTTGATAATTACGCTGAGCAGAAGTAAATCTAGTACTAATTAAATGTACAGGCCTATCTATTCCTTTTTCGTCTTCCTGCACTAGTACAGCACCTACGCTGTACTCAGATGCATCTGTATACAATTGATACAGTTTAGCAGGATCAGGAAATGTTAGGACACATTACAATAATAGACTCTTTAACTCATTCTAACCATTTTCACATTCCATAGTCCAAAGAAAGCTACACCTATTACTAGTTAAATAAGTAATAGGTGCTACAACATCAGCATAGTTAGGAATCAATTATCGATAATATCCTGCCGAACATAGCAAACGTCTTACTTCTTTCTTACTAGTTGGAGAAGCCATATCCCTAATTGCACTAATTTTGTCAGGATCCGGTTTCAAGCCTGATTCACATACAACGTAACCTAAGAATTTTACTTCAGCTACACCGAATTCACACTTAGGCTCTTTAATAGTCATACCATTATCCTGCAAAATGGTCAAAATGTGCTCTACATCCTGTCGATGACATTCTTCATCAGGTGAATAAATTGTGATATCATCTAAATAAATTAAAAAACATTTTCACAAAAACTCTGAAAAAATAGCATTCATCATTCTCTCAAAAACTGCTGGGGCATTGATTAAGCCAAACTGCATACGCTTAAATTGGAAAAGTCCCATATGAGTATTAACCGCTGTTTTAGGTCTACTCTCTTCATCTACCATTACCTGCCAATAACCTAACTTTAGGTCTATTGTGGTAAAGAATTTAGCTCCATGAAGTTGATCAAAAATATCCTGTATCCTGGGCAGAGGATAAACATCTTTAGTTGTTACTGCATTAAGCTTACGATAGTCTCCACAAAGACGAATAGTACCATCAGTTGTTGGCACTATAGTGACAGGTGAAGCCCAAGGACTACAACTAGACTCTATAATGTCATCTGCAAGCATTCTCTTAATTTCTTTTTCTACAAGATGTCGTTTACTTACTGGTATCCTATATGGTCTCTGATTAATCGGACATGCATTTCCCATATCAATATGCATTTCTACCACCTCTGTAGCTCCTAGTTTATCATTAGACTCAGGAAACAATGAAGGAAACTGTATCTTCCAATAGTCTAATTCTAAGATTACACCTGCAATTCCTATATCTACACTCTCTAACCTTATCCATGGATGAATAATATCACATAATGAAACAAATGTCTCTGTATAACTAATCTCAGCGGCACAAATTTCCATTATATCTGTCCCTATGAGCATATCAAAACCTAATGACTCTGTAAAATGCTCTGCTTAAGTATATATTGAATATGCAGATGGCTAAATAGGAAACAGTACTCCCTTTACAATGCTCACACCGGGGGAGGGAAGCAGTGCCCCTTTAAGCACAATCCCTCCCCCTTATCTCACCCAGCCACCCAATTATGTAAGCCCATTATACAATTTCGGAGATGCCCCGACCATCAGAGCCCCAGAGATATCACAATACTCTCCCCAGGTGCGTTCTGACAACTGTCTGTCAGTTCACACCCAATGCCCCTCTTAAACAAACACATAAGGAAGGAAGGGAAGACAAGTCACGCAAGATTGACAGTGAAGAAGTTGTGCTTTATTGGCATCACCTCTGTTCACCTACTAGTGACCTATCACCCTGACCCCTTACCTTCAGTTCACACAGAGTCTCATTACCTCTTTAGCCTGTCTATGAATCAGTGCCTACAGCCCATTGAACCGGAGTCCCATGGTTGTTGCACACAGCTCAGTTTGTATATGAAAGGTGGTAGCATCAGACAGAGTGTCTGGGTCCCTGCCCAAGTGAGAGTCTGTCTCACTCAAGAGTCAGGAGTACAGTGTCCTGCCCAGTGTGTCTGGGGCAGTGTCTAGAATAATCAATATCAAAGTGAGGCTAGTGTGGTCAGGTGTGGCAGAGGGGTGCAAGGGACTGGGCCTCCCACAGCCAGCCAATCAGGCACCCTCCACAGCCTGGGAGGTGACGCCCCCCCACCCCCTACGGGCAGCGGACACCCAACCCAGCTGGAGGTGGTGTACATAATGGTTGCAGTATGGCTGGTGTGCTGGCCCATCGGCCCTGTGGTAACAGGTAGTTGCAGACAGTTACAATAAATATATATATTATAATGTCCTTCTCCTCCAGTTGCACCCTACCTGGTGCATAGAGGGAAAATTTCATCAAACATTCACCGCCTCTTATATAGGAACATCTCGTCATAATCTCGAGCACTATGTTTTAACATATAGTTCAGATAGTCTAATATGTCACACAGCGAGTGGGGCACCCACTGCTTTTCTATTACATAACCCTGGTCCCCACTCCGTCGCCCGAGGATACTAATGCTCTCTCCCAATATATAATTCAAACCGAAAATCCATATATTTTTACACCATGATAGCTAGGTGGTTGCCAAAGCTGGGTGGGAGGGGTGAGTCCTGAAGGCAGCCAATGGTGAGCTGTGTTGGGGAGTGATCATGCGGGCTATGAGTGACTGGTGTGCATGAGTGTGAGAGCCAATAAGAATGTCTATAACATCCACTGTTGCATGTATCTGAAAACATATATATATACTGAATAAAGCTAAGCAGCCAGACAATCATTTATCTACTCTTCTGTTGGTGCTGAACTCGGATCACATGTTGTGTCATGTGTGTCTCTACTATGGGGTAAGCTCTGATATATAATTCATCTAAGTGAGATATCGAAAAGGGGAGCTATGAACCGTATACAGTATACTGGATATCAGGGCAGTATAGCCTTGTTGAGCAGTACAGCTACTAAAAGAGAGAACATAATGAGATAACCATAGCCTTCGCATACCACCTCACTGGATCGGCCATCAATAGCATTCAAACCCCCGCATATAAGATGGGTGCCCGCATATAAGAAAGGCAGGATTTTATAACTCAACTACAAAGAATGGACATAACGTATTATAAATTGAAATATACGCTATACCTCTACTCGGAATCAAATGCCCTGATAGTAGTCTCAATCTACTAACCGGATACAATTGCCCATCGAATACACCAACGCCAACAAAATATTGTAATACAGGCAACTGTATCAAACTTTTAGCCGCACCTGAGTCTACAAGACCAGATAAATTAAACCCGTCAAATTCAATTTGAATCGATGGACGTGCATCAAGTGCGCTAATTAGTTTCCCGACAGTGTAGTACTGCTCATGCTAATGTTAGAAAGAAATTTTAGTCTGTATGGACAATCACGCATAATGTGTGCATCATTACTTAAGTAACACAAAATTGTACACTTTACTGCTCTGCTACCTCGTCCCTGTCCATAGTCATTATGTTTCTGATTCTGCTGATACGCGTGTGGCATGCTAATTGGTAGCGCCTGCACTCCCGCAACGGGTGGATAATTGCCATTAACCCCCTGCTGTTGCGTTGACAGTGCATGCGTCGCAGTGTGCTGTGTCACTGAGTCAAGACCACACAAATCTGCATTCTCTACCCCCACCGGCTGCTCTACCCGAACGCATGGAAATCCAACATGTATGCTGCGGTTGTAAGAATGGACATTACACTGCGCTGCAATGTTCACACAATTCAATGAAGAATTTTCAGAAATACCACAGTGACAAATCTGTTATATATTTCCTCAGAGACTTTATCTCACCCTGTAGCGATTTCATTACCCAAATATCAGTGGTAGCCATTTTAGAACATTTTGAAGCAGAAAATGAACCAGAAAAATCTAATCCTGTACTATCCATTTCTTCCCAAATAGCTAATTTACCATTACGTGCTGTAGCATACCTATGCTGTCTACTCACAGACCTATCACTGAGTATTGCCAGAGCAAGAGCATCTTCTAGAGTTTTCGGTCGGTTAGTCTCGACATACCACATAGTATTGTCATCTAACAATGAATCTAGAAATCGTGACAATAGAATTTCGAACATATCAGTGCCTAACACTGCATTCATTAAATCCCAGCCCTTAGCTGCTGCTGTTTTAAAGCGCTGACAGTAAGCTGCAACCATCTCTCCCTCTTCCTGCTTCATAGATAGCACCATTCCCTTTAAATGTGAACGTTCATCAGCAGTTAATAGTGCATAAGCAAATACTTCCTTAATTTGCTTCCAGGACTTTGCATTTTCATGCTGAAAAGCAGTGAATAGTACCTCATGCAAAGTACCTGTCGCATTCGATAAAGCAAATCAAATAATATCAAGGTCAGAAGCCCCAGAAAGAGTACCAATCTGCTCGATCAGATCCATCCAGTTACGTACAGCCCCTCTATTAGACCCATCCATTAAGGGTACAGATTTCCCATCCCCCCCAACGTATCTCCCTCTGTCGCTCCTCCACCTGTAATAATGTCTCTCCGTGTTCTTCCCTCTGCTTTCTAGTCCCTAATCTGCTACTTTCCCTCCTGCTCTTCCTTTAGATTACCTAATTTTAATGCCATAAATTTAGCCTGCATCTCACTCAAAAAGTTGCCCAAGGTACACTCACCTTTAAACCAGTGGGTAAAGTCAACACATAAGGAGTACTCCATCGAACGTGTGAGTGGCATCTTCAATGTGCTATTGTATGCGGTGGTAGAAATAGATTCGCAGAATTGAAATCAAGTATAGATTCGTCTGTAAGTAGAGAAAAGATTGGAGAAAAAGTTTTGTAGTGTATTACTATGCCCGGCCTCTGTGACAAGGTTAAACTAGCCGAAAGTAGTCCCCCTTAATACAAAAATATTTTTACGGCGACACAAGGCTTCTATAATGCCAAATTACAGCAATACCGTCAGCGAAAGCCTAGCGAACCTTCCAAAATATTGCAACTGCTGGAAAAAATCGTCGACAATACAATTTTAAATAATTAATTTGAACCCCCACAAAGTCAAAGAAATAAGAGAAAGCACTACTTACACAACACACCACCCGAACACTCCTACCAGCTCGTCTACTTCTTAGTCAACAACCAAGTTGACAATCGTTGTGGTCACCAGTTTTGTAGGGTTGCGTGTTCGAGTCTGTGGCTACATAGGTAGGCTAGAGTGAAAAGCAATACAGACATAGAGAAAGAGAAAGTAAAGCAAAGTAAGAGTGTGAGAAGAGAGTGTCCAAGCCTCGCTGGTTTATTATATACAGTAGATGGGTTTATTGTAGAGTATCACCCCACCCTTTTTCCCCAATGAGAAACAAGCGTTCTTGGCTCTACCAATAGGGATCAAGCATTCCTGATCCCCATGGCTATCAGCAGTCTGCCCACCACCGCCAAGCCATGTGGCCCCTCTGGCCACCACCATCCTTGACCCTTGACCCTGAGTGTGGTGATCCTACCCAGTAGAGGTGTAGGGGGTAGGCCTTGAGGGCCCCTTACACACAGCCCAGCCAGCACCACTATGTCTATTTACATTCCACTCAGGCACCACCAACACTTACATATACATACCTGGCCACGTATACCCTTTTCGTAATAGAACATTTGCATTCCCCCTATCGTGGAAAATCGTCATATTTTACAATTGTATGCATGGGGTGGCCTGCTACGTGACAATTACTTACCTCACTAGGTGCAACATGGCATGCATGGGGTGGCCTGCTACGTGACAATTACTTATCTGACTATGTGCAACATGGCATGCATGGGGTGGCATGATATGTGACAATTACTTACCTCGCTATGTGCAACATGGCATGCATCGTTCCTTCATGGTGTGTGTTAATTCAGGACACGGGACGACAGAGTGGCTTGCATGAATATGGCATGCATGGTGAAGCATGCTTTGTGTTAATTACCTAGCTCATTGGTCGTAATTCTTGCATTGCGCGTGATTCGCGGTGGAGGAGGAACGCTCCCCCCTGTCTTCCTCTCACGAGCATTGGCTATTACATCATGCCCCCCTCCCCCCCAGGGTCCCACCCTTATAACCCGGGAGCAGAGCTGCATCCAACCACTCCGCCTCCAGCTCTCCTCCCGTCACGCTCTCCTGCTTTCCTTTTTTGGCACTTCTCTGAGACGCACTACTTCGCGAACCTACACCTCCATGCGAAAACACACCACTCTGGGGCCTGCAGGATATACACCACATTTATATCACCATGCCTTCCATGTCCGCGGGCAAGGACTCGCAGGCCATCCCCGAGGGGCCAGGAGGGCCCCCGAGCACACCACACCAGACTCCGCGTCCTCGAAGTCCGACTCCTCATGCCACCACACCGATGCGGCGGGCTGGGTATCATCGGCCGAGAGGACGATGGAGGCCACAGCATGCTTCATCGAGCGCCTTGCCAGCATCGTGGAGGCGATGTCCGTCTCAACCGCCCCCGCCCACCAGACTCCGGCCCTGCCACACGCGACGGCTGTCGTGGTGCCTGCCACCTCCATGGCCTATGCTGCCCCGGCCCCGGCTCCTCACCCGGTGGCACCAGGGACGCTCCATCCACAATATCAACACTAAGCCAGGCACTGGAGCTCGGCGCCGCCCCTAACCACCGCCGCCCCCACGACTGTGCCTGCCTACAGCGCAGTCGTCCACCGCCGACGCCGTCCGGGAGATCCTGGACTCCACCGAGGCCTCCGGCCCTCATTCATCATATGCTGACCATCTTGAGGGACAACATCATCTATCCCTGGCCTACCATCCGCCGCTATTCTGAGACGATATTCACTTGGATTGTGGACGGTAGGCTCGCGACCCGTCTTCCTGCGACCGCGTGGCGCCGGGCGAGGCCCATGGCGAGCAGGGCACCAAGCACCGCCACACGTGTGCGTACTGCGCGAACGTGAGGTGCATCCTAATAGTGCACAGCGAGGCTGTGTGCATTACCAAGCAGACCCGTGAGCGTGCGACGGCGGCGGCCCACCCAGACGGTACAGTCATGGGCACCACCGCGGCCCCCAGGTGGGGGCCCCCTCACAACATACCACCCAGCACACCCGCCGCAGAGCCCGGTACGTCACCCCAGTGATGCCGCATCACAACAAACACCACCACACCAGCAACAGAGCCTGTGACGTCACCCCTGTCAACCCCGCCACCCCCGAGGCAGCCACCCAACCGCTGGAAGTGAGCCGCCCCCAGACAGATGTTGGGCGCCCCGATGCCCCCCCCCCCCTTTCGTGCGCTCTCCACGGTGAGTGGCCCACCCCGCCCATGTGGTATTACGTCACCACGCGGACGCTGATACCCACCGCCAGATGTGTACCCCCCCCCCATGCCAACCCATCCCTCTCATCTCGCCGCAGCATGCCGCTGGGATCCCCCCTCGCTCCCCCGCCACCGCTCCGCCACTCCCTCCCCTGCCCCCCCCGCCTGTTCCTGGGATCGTTCCTACAAAACCAGAGCAGGTGGCATCTCTGACACATACACACGCATTTATAACCATAGCCATGCTACCCTTGGGAGGGACGGCGTCAGTAGTTAGGACTCATCCTTTTTAGAAAGCACTGCCATCTTGTTAACAAACCTCACAAGGTTATCCTTCATCCAACCGGCATGGCACCTCATCGGGTTGTTATCCGTGGACCTCGCCCGGCGCAGCGCGGTCGCATGAAGCCAGGTCGCGGTTCTATGTGGTGCAAGGGGTGCAGTAGACATCTCGCGTGTAAGGTGTGTGGGTGTTGGCCTGGCATGAACACGGCTGGTGAACTGCGGTGTGCATTACCAAGTGGACCCATGAGCGTGTGACAGCGCCGTCCCCTCGGCGGATTTTTGATCCACCGGCGGCGTGCCGCCCACCCGGACGGTACCAGTCCCGCGGCCCCCCGGGACCGCAGCTCCATAGGCGGAGTGGTGGGCGGTTGCCGGCCTGACGACGCCCCCCTGGGGCACCACCGCAGGCACCCTCACAAAATACCGCCCAGCACACCGGCCGCAGAGCCCGTTAAGTCACCCCAGTGATGCCGCCTCACAACAAACACCACCACACTGGCCACAGAGGCAGTGACGTCACCCCTGTCGACCCCGCCACCCCTGAGTCCACCGCCCAACCGCCGGAAGTGAGCCGCCCCCAGACGGTTGTTGGGCCCGCCAACGCCCCCCACCGGGGCGCCCCCCATGGCGAGTCGCCTGCCCCGCCCATGTGGTATTACATCACCACGCGGTCGCTGATACCCACCACTAGATGTGCTGCCCCCCCCCCCATGCCAACCCATCCCTCTCATCGAGCCGCAGCACGCCGCTGGGACCCCCCCTCCACCTCTCCAGCACTCCCCCTCCCCACTCCCCGACCTCGCCCTCCGCACCCCTGCATGCCCCATGAGTTTGCCGCTCCTCTCTCCGCCCCTCACCGGACCTCCCCCCCCTTCTTGGCTACCTTGGGGAACCAGTCGCCGAAATGGTCGATCCGGCCATCCAAGACACCCTCCCCGCCGCCCCGTCCTGCGGCCCCACACCCTGCGACTACCGCCCTACCCTCCTCTCCACACTACCGGCGATACACTACCGGGGAGGCCTGGGCAAGCTACCCTACCTTCTCCCGGGCCTACGCAGCCCTCTGGGATGCGGGCCTCCCAAATTTTGTGGCCGCCCGTATCCCCCTGCACTCAGGCCTACACATCCTGGCGTGGTGAGGCCGGCTCCAAGGGTACCACGACCTCGACCTGGTTGACCTCCTGGAGTGTGGCTTCCCCGCCAACTCCTCTGCCCACATCCCCCCCTGCCGCACCTACACCAACCACCGGGAGGTTCACCTCTGCGACTTTGTCCGGACCCAGCTGGCCCACAGTGCCCTCACCAGCCCCTTCCACGTGTCCCACTTCACCCCCTGGGCGCAGGTCTCCCTGATGATGACTCGCCCCAAGTCCGACCCCAGGAAGAGGCGAGTCATCGTCAACCTCTCCTACCCTCCCGGTGGCAGCGTCAATGCCGGCATTCCACCTTGGGAGTACCTCGGGAAGCCTCACACTTACAGGCTCCCGTGCATCAACAACGTGGGCCGCAGTCTTCTCCGGGAGGGGCCCAGGATGGCCGACATCTCCCAGGCCTACCACCAGCTCCAGGCCGACCCCCTGGCTTGCCCCTTGCATGACATCACCGTCGACGGAGCAACATACGTCGACCTCGCCCTCCCCTTCAGCTGCCGCTCCTTGGGCGCTGCCTGCGCCCAGGTCACCATGGCCATCGCCTGGATACTCCGGCGCGAGGGCTTCTACACCCTCATCTACATCAACGTCTTTGTTGGGTGCGAGTGCTGCTACCTGAGGGCCCGCAAGGCCTTCGACGGATTCATCACCCTTGTCGGCGCCCTTGGGCTGGAGGTGGCCCCCGGGAAGTGCTACCCTCCCATGGCCCTCATCACCTGGCTCGGCTTCACCCTCGACAGCGATGATTGATTGATTGATTGGTGGTTGCTTTATGCTGTGTCGGCAACATAGACCATATTCAGTGCCAGAAATGTTCAAACCATCGCTTTTACATGTAAAAGCAGACAATCAATTATGTGCCAATAGACATTCATTAAATTAGAAAGCTCACAATCATATATTTGTGGTGAAGGGAAACAAATTCCCATAGAAAAAGAAAAGTTTGATTAATAATTGATAGAATGTATTTAGTAAACTATATGAGGTGGTACAGTCCAGCTGCCCACAAAAAGGCTAAAATGTTTTCTTGTTTTACTTTAGTAAAAAGGTCATGCATACTGTCTGCAGTGTAGAATTGTTGGCGCAGGGCCAACAAATCAATGCAACTTAGTAAAATGTGTTTGAGTATCAGCAGGGACTAACACCCAATACATTCAGGGGGAGGTTCCCCCCTTGAGCAGAAAAGCATGTCTAGGCCACGAGTGGCCAATACGGCAGCGGCTAAGGACCAGTTGGTCCCGCCGACCTCGCGCATGAGTCTGTGGTGGTTTTCCCACAGATGGTTCAATTTCTTTAAGTTTATTAATGTTTTCATCCCACTCATGTTGCCATTTGGATTTTATGTGGGTGGCTATTAGTGGTTTCAGATCAGAGTGAGGGATCAGACACGGTTAAAGATCACAGTTCAGGGCCTTCTTTGCAGCCCGATCAGCTCGTTTGTTTCATTGTATGCCGGCATGGCCAGGCACCCAACACAGGTGGATGTCATACCCATCCGTTGCCAGTTGGTTCATTTTATAAATGACCATTGCTAGAATAGGGTGATTCGTTTTCAGTCCAGCAACAGCCAGGAGGCAAGAGAACGAATCACTGTATATAACATAGTTCCCATACCACCCAGGCCTCTAATTCCAGGCTTCTCTACCCTGGAGGTTGCCGCGGTCGACGGGCTTCGCCTCGCCGCCCTGGCGACCTCGACGTGGAGGAGCCGTCGCTGCCAGGGCAAGGCCTACGTTGCATTTATGTAGGCCCACGATCTCGACCCCCTGGGGCCCACCGACTTTGAGGTGGCCACATACGCCACCTCCCTCTACGCCGGCGCCATGGCCCCCGCCTCAGTCAAGAATGCTCTCTCCTGTGCTCGCTCCTGGGTCGAGGCTGATGGCGGTGCCACCTCGGGCTTTGGCTACTGCCTCACGCGAGATGTCTGCCGCACACTTCTTCCCCTGACCAGGGTAGTTGTGTTCTTGGGTGGGGCCCTTCACCTTTACGATTTCTCTGTCTGGTTCTTGTTGCTGGAACGACCGCTGCTCCCACCTTTGCCCGCCTTCCTCAAACCCCTGCTGACCGGATTCAAGTGCTACACTACACTACACCTACAGCTCAACTACACGCCGGACCGAAGAGATTCGCTGCCGCCCCGACACCCCACCGTCACTATGTCGTGAAGATGTCCCCAGCTTTCACAACACTCCCTCTACGAAGTTAAGTCTTCAACCACAGATTGGGCCAATTTATCGGAGCCTCTCTTCCCAATGTTGCAGTTCTGCAACCGGTAACCTTCATAAGGTTACAAACACCCCAATTGATTGATGCCTCCAGCCATCCGCCTCCAGCTCTCCTCCCGTCACGCTCCCCATCCTTCCTTTTCCACCCACCAACTCGTGCTTACTCTAGGGTGGAGGGCTCTTTGGGGCCTCCCCTCCCCCCCCCCCCCGGACTCTCGCCATGTGTGCTGACTTTTTTGTATCTCCTGTTCTTCATATGCATTGTGCTATTTACCTTGCATGCATTATTTGTCTCATTATGTGAAATATGGTGTGCCTGGTGCGTCATAAGATATGGTGTATTGCTTATCTCGCTGTATCTACCTTCTCAGTACTCAACACCTTGACTCTTGTTGTGCATCCACAGGAGCCGTGACTTGTCCTCCTGTTCCTTTCGATGCTATAATTACTGCCACACCCAACGTGCCACAACCAAACAGTTGGGTACAACTGAAAGTTGAATTCTCCCCACACAATGCTGAAATCATAGAAGTCGAATGGGAAGACGGCACAGACTCTCTATATCTCTACACACTGGCTAGGGGCGTAGAGATCGACCCCAAATTCAGGGATTTCACCACCAAAGGATATGTGAAAGACGTGAATATTTCTACTCTTCACCAAAGTATGATGTTGTATGTCCGTCCCTGCAACCCCATCAAATACGGGTGCACTATCACCCGTGCGGGGAACCTCCCTTTTAGGGCGGCTCTGTCCTTAACAACAAAACGTGAGTAGGCCATTCTATGAATATCATTGATTTATGTTCTAAGCTTGGAGCAACTTTTATAAAAGACCAAACAAAACGTGTTTGCAGATTATTCGTCTTGAAGAACTATATTCCAATGTTTAAAAACTAAGCTAGAGTACTAGTATTAATAATATATAATAATATATGACCAATTGTGTCTTTAATAACATAATTTAGTAGCATTGAATCCAAACCTGTTTGTGATAACCCGTTTTCTCACCAAAAATACACCTGACCTGGCATAGTAGGGATATACATGTATGCAAATTCATAAGTTCTCACCACTACCATGCTTAACCTAACCTAATCTAGCATAGTATTTTATATAGAGATGTATAAGGTCTCACCATAAACAAGTTACATATAACGTAACCTAATAGGGATATACATACATTTATAATTTCTCACCACAAACATGTTAATCCTAACCTACCATAATAGTAATATACACAAATGTAACGTTTCGCGCGTCACTCCCCCCCCCCCGCCGGCGGGGGTGGGGTGGGGTGAGAAACCGTGTCGTGCGTCACTCCCCGCCCCACCCCCCAGCCACAATAGTGGCAGGGTGGGGGGGAGGGGGGGAGGGCTTCGGCATTGAGCCTGCCTTGCCCAGCAATGACATCGAATGAGCGAGGAGCTCGCTCATTCAAGACAATTGCTCACCACAAACATGTTCAACCTAACCTAACCTAATAGGGATATTATACAAATGTATAATTGCTCACCACAAACATGTTAAACCTAATCTAACCTAATAGGGATATTATACAACTGTATAATTGCTCACCACAAACATGTTAAACCTAACCTAACCGAATAGGGATATTATACAAATTGATTGCTCTGCGATCTGCTTCACAGATCTTTCTGTACCGACGGTAACCAGTGGAGATGTCGAAGTCACTGAACTTACTGTGCAGCAGCCAGGCATGTACACATTTGCTTGTAACGTCAGTGGTGTGACAGCAGCACATAACCTCACCATAAATACAACGATCGACGGCGTGACCCCAAATCAACCCCAACAAGAAATGGGCATCTATAATAACGAAAGGTAACTTAAGCACTACGGCTAGGTCTGTAAGCTTCCTGACAAATGCACTCCACTGTCCTCTGCACAGCTAGTATCATGTTTGTTTGTTGGGGTCTTACATCATGGCAACATCTAAGGTCATATCAGGATGGGTGCCGATTTGTTACAGTGCGCACTCATGGAGAGCAGGCCACTGGCACGGTGACCCAGTTTGCCACTCAGTCGCACTATCATAATGCCGAGCTAACCAGTCCTTGTCCTATCCTGGAAATGTAGAGCGCCATGCTAGGTAGTTATAAATATCAATTTTGTAGGTCATTGGTTTGACTCAGCTGGGATTCAAACTCCCTACCTTCCGCACTGAAAACCTGCACTCTTATGGCCCTGTCACATTACGATGCATCGCGCAAGCGTGTGGCCAACAGCTAAAATCACTTTCAAACGTTGAGATGCATCAAACCTTTCGGCGTGTGGCCAACGAATGGCCAACATATGGCGAACATGCCTCCCGGCGAAAAATGCTCGCATTACAGTCATGGCATGCTTGCAGAACGCCGGTGAACGTTATATACATAATTTGATCCCCAAAACTACAACATATACTTTACATACGTCAAGACATGGTGGAGAAATGCAAAACGTACATTAGATGTACATTAGATGTACATTATCCATATGTTGTCAATACATTGTCAATACGCAGACTGTACGTTTCCTCTGGCTCGCCATCTGACTGACATAGGTAAACGTAGTGCAACGTAGTGAACAACGTTTGTCTAACATACGTTGTAAAATATTCTGATAAAATGCATTGGTGGGGAATGTGAAATTGTCTATCAAGGAATACAAATGGTCTATTAATGTAATTGATGCATAGGGCCAGGTGCATGAATGTATTTATGTAGTTGCTGGTGACTCTTTACTTGTAGTCAATAGTCATTGTGTATTAGATAGATAGTGTGAAAGGGGCACTATTGTTAGTGTGTAAGGAGCTCAAGAGCTCTACTCACTACCCCCTCCCCCCCAACTGTTAGTCAAGGATTACCACACACACAGCAGGCAGGTGCAGACCAAGCAGCCACACTGCATGGTGGTGGTGGGTAGATCAAAGTAGCCATGGTGACACAAGAATGCTCCATTGGTGGAACTAGAAATGCTTGTTGCGGATTGGAGATAATGGTCAGGTAGTATGCCATATCAGATCCATGTACCACTATATAAAAATAAACCTGAGGGTGCAAGCTCTCCCTCTACTTTCACTCTTCATACTCTTCCTTTCTCTCCTTGCCTGTATTGATTTCATATAGCCTGCCTACACAAACTACAGGTGCCAGACGGGGTACAGTACGTCTAACGTACACTGATGTCTAACATACACATAACGTACGGCCGATGTAATAAAAGCCACACGTTGTCGAATGTCAAAAGTTTTGTGCATGCACAAAACTTTCACGACCCTTTAACGAGCTATGCCATATATCAACGTACATCAATGTACATTGACGTACATCGACGTATGCATAACAAACACGTAACGTTTGAGTAATGCATATCGATGTACACCGATGTATTGGCAAAACAATCACCTATGTCAGCGGACGCTTGTGCGATGCGTCGTAGTGTGACAGGGCTTTTACTGATCCGGTCACCACGTCCGGTTTAATGTCATGTGGACACAACAAACCAACCATCAAATATATTGAGTGTTGACCTCTTCCTCACCAAAACAACTTTACTTTTTCACAATTATTCATGTTGCGGTAGCAACATGGATAATTCAGCGTGCGGGACCGATCAGCCCGCCTTAACGACAGTGTAATTTAATCCTAATAACTGCCCTCGCTGATGTTGGCTACTGACTTACAAACGTGAGAATTAGCACAAACCCTATTATCACTTAATGCATAGTTGATGATTGTGTGGGCATACTTTATAGCCTATGTAAGCCCATTGCAGCCAACCTTCTTCGAGAAGACGGCACCCATTGATTGATTGAAGCCCACCCTTCATTTAGTGATGTCGTATAGCTTTTAATAATAGCCATGATATAATTCAATACGTTCCTGGGCACACCAATTGTCTTTGGTCAGCAATGTCCTGTTGCCTACAGGCAAGCCCCAGTGTTACCTGTTTTATAGGGAACTTAATTAAATAAACAACTTAAGGCAGCTTCGAATTTTGCACTGAAAGGTCCTGGAAAGTCCTGGAATTTGGTGTCAAAATGGGTCTGAATACATGTGTAAGGAATACAATCACGTGACCATATCTTTAATGCATCTCGGTTCAAGGTCCTGATCTGTGATGCTGTAGCTGACACGTGACCTTGTTTCCTTTTTGACTGGTGTAGACATCTGGTCAATAATAATTCAGGGACACAGAAAGACAGCATTAGTACAGAGTGGAAGTTTATTTATTTTCTTTGAGCTGCTATTACGTTAATAATATCATGGTCAGGCCCACCCAGTTATGGAAGTGTCTTATTTGTGGCTTGGGAGCCACGATGCTTAACCCACTGCGCCCAGACTAGCTGTAGGGTCGGTGGGCAGAGAAATTAGATGGGCTGTTATGGATCCACACTCCACCCCTGTTCGGTAGGTTGAGCCACACTGAGCAGCTCAAGTTTCAAGCCTCAATGCTCAGCATTTAGTTTGGCAACTCAGCAAAAGGCCGGTGGATAGTTTTAGGCTTAAAGTCAGATGGTGCCACAATGGAATCCTCAGTTACAATTGACATCTGTTGTACAAATTGTTCATGTTTATTTGTTAACATGGGAAATTTGCGGGTGGTGACCGACAGCTATAACCACCTCACGATCACACTTACCTAGCCTGTTGTCCCCACTGTCCGCTGCCGCCGTCAGAAAGAACTAGGTCCTACCCGGCAGTTGCCATCGTGGAGCCCCCAGCGGGAATTCCAGAACTAAGGAAACTTGATGAAAGATGGTGTCACCATCACCACATCACCAGGGACCCTCTGCCATCATCATCATCATCATCATCATGCTGTCGGTCGCGATGCGATAAAGAATGCTTTCATTACTTGACTGCCACTCTCCATTTAGGTCTCTGCTGTGAGAGTTTCATCCATGAGTCGGTCTTAATGTCTCTCAGCTTCAGGTTTCTCTTGATGGTATCCTTGAACCGGAGACGAGGGCGCCCTCTCTTTCTGTAACCAGAAGACAGTTGAGAATAGAGGATCTGCTTTGGTAGCCTGTCTGATGACATCCTCATGAGGTGTCCAGTCCACCGGAGATTCTTTTTGATCAGAAGATCTTCCATAGAGGGCAGCCCCGTCCGTTCGAGTATTTCCTTATTGTCACTTTGTCCTTCCAGGTTAGCCTCATGATTGAGCTCAGATGTTGCATCATGAAGGCATGCAGCTCTTTCACATGTCGTCTGTACATTGTCCAGGCGTCGGCTCCGTATAGTAGGGTGGATAGCACGATTGCATGGTAGATCTTGCCTGTGACCCGAATGGACACATGGTGGTTGTTCCAGAGTCTATGGCATAGTCAGCTGAAAGATGCACTAGCCTTGGCTATCCTCCTCTGTATTTTAGCATCAATGCGTCCATCACTTGATATAGGTCTTCCGATGTAGGTGAATTCCAGAACAGAGTTCAGCTTGTTTCCGTCAACCATGATCTCCTCCTCTCGGGTTCTTGTAGAGTTGGGTTGGTACAGCACCTCCGTCTTCTTGATGTTAATCTTCAGGCCAAACTTCTTTGATGCATCGGAGAAAGCGTCCACTATTTTCTGGATCTCTTCAGCAGAGTGGCCAACCAGTGCACTGTCATCTGCGAATAGTAGCTCTCTCACCAGTATCCGAGTAGGCTTGGTCTTCGCTCTGAAGTGTGCACCATTGAATAGGTCAGTGCTCTGTCTGGACTGTATATAGATGCCATCCCCCATGTCTCAGAAAGCCTCGTCGAGCATTGTTGATAGGAATATGGAGAAGAGCGTGGGGGCCAGTACACAACCTTGCTTGACCCCATTGGTAACCCCGAACGATTCCGAGACTTCCCCTCCAAGACTAACATTCGCCATCATTCCTGTATGTAGAGCCTCGATCATAGTTGTGAACTTCTCTTGGCATCCATACTTCCTCAGTAGCTGCCATAGCCCGGTCCTCCCGACTGTATCAAATGCCTTAGTGAAATCGACAAATACCATGTACAGTGGTCGGTCCTGCTCAATGCACTTTTCTTGTAGCTGTCGGAGACAAAATATCATATCCACGGTGCTTCGGTTACCTCTGAAGCCACACTGTGATCCCGGAACTGACCCTCTGCCAAAGCCACATTATCACGGGCCACCGCACCCGACCAACGAGTGACTCATCAACTTCACCCACCCTCCCACACCTTACCCTTAAGGGTTGAGGGTTCGAATTCCATCTACTTGGGGAATTGATCCCCGGCGAGGTGGGGAGGTGCTTTTGGGTGGTCCTGCGACCAACCAGAACTCTCAGACACAACGACATGTATGCCTACATCAGCAACAAATAAATAAATAAATAACCATCTACATCCAGTCATCTCTCCGCCTCATGAATTAGGCCTACTGTAGATAAACGATTCACCCAGTACTTGTAGTAGGACTTGAATTTGTCGGTGGTTCGTAACCTTGAAGGATACAGGCTGCAGGACTGCAGCATTAGAAACGACTTCATCACCGAGTATGTGACGCGGGAGCTCGACCTTGGTGGCCTCCTGGGGCCGTTTGAGGTCCCCCCCCCTTCTTGCCTTGGGCCCAGTGCAGACCATCATGACCAGGCCCAAGGCCACCCCCAACAAGAGATGCATCATCGTCGACCTGTCACGCCCGCCCGGCAGGAGCGTCAATGCGGGGCATCCCCCGCGGAGAGTACCTCAGTCTTCCTTCTGTGTACACCCTCCCCTCGGTAGCCGACCTGGGCCGGAGGCTCACATGGAGGGCCGGAGGGCCTCCTCCTGGAGAGCCGATGTCTTCCGGGCCTACTGGAAGCTTCCCTTTGGTTGCACGACCTCGGGGGCTGCCTGTGTGCCCATCACCTCCACGATCTCTTGGCTCATGGCAAGGGAGGGCTACTTCACGCTAGTCTACATTGACGCCACTTACATCCGGGACCGCCAGGTCTTCAACGCCCTCCTCGCACTGTGCGTGGACCTGGGCATCGACCTGGCCCCCGACAAATGCTTCCCCCGGCGGTCAAGCTCACGTGGCTGGGCTTTGAGGTGTTTTCGCAGCGCATGCTGATATGGACACCCCAGGCCAACCTCGACCAAGTGGTCGACGATTGCGGCTGCTGGTGGTTGAGGCCCTCCCTCACCAGGAAGGCCCTCCAGAGCCTGCTGGGGAAGCTCGTCCACATCAGTGGGTGCTCTCCACCCCCGGGCATTGCCGACGTGGACCCCGACCTCCGAAAGGATGTCCTGTGGTTCTACGACTATGTCTCCAAGGGCCACGGCTTGTACCTCTTGGCGGCCCCGGTCCGGCCCACATGGACCATCAAGTGTGACTCCTGCCTCACCTGTGGGGCTGCGTTCTCCCCGGAGCACTGCTTCTCCGAGGCCTATGACGACCGCATGAGGGGCATGTACCGTACCATCCACAAGCTCGAGGCCGTCAACCTCATCCTGATCGTCAAGACCCTTAGGCCCCTGGTGTCGAGTGGCATCGAGGTCATCGTGAACACGGACAACGCGGCCTCCGTTGCCACCCTCGAGTCCGGCAGCGCCACTGACGCAACCCTGGGGGTGTGCGCCTGGGAGCTCTGGCTGATTGTGGCGATGGCCTCGTTTACCACCACAGTCAGGTACAAGCCCAGTGGCGAGATGCTGCTCGCCGATGGGCTCAGTCGAGCACACTCTTCCCCAGTGGCACTGGACTAAGTCCACTAGCAATGTCACGTTAATTCGTTATCCCGAATTAGGATTCACCACTCGCCTGAAATGTTTACCCATGATCTCTGATCTTTCAAACCTCGATGATGGGGTGCACGCACACATGATGACCCTACACTGGACGTCACCGGCGCCGGGGACGTGGCGGAACCACACGAGGCATGCCACGCATTACGTCGAGTTCACATGACCACATGAAGCCCCCTATGATGTTGCGCAGTTCATCGCACACCTCCACCGCCTCCTGCCATCGCCCTCTTCGGTGGCAATCACCCTCTCCAGCACACATTCCTGGCTCCGGGAGGGTGCCAGGGACCCTGCCCCCTTCGACGCCCCTTTGCTGAGCGGGGGAGAGGTTCTTCATGTCCCTGGTCCGGTGAGCCCCCTCGATCACCCCCAAGAAGATCGGCGAGATCTACAGCTACCTCGGCACCCAGGGACACCGCTGTGTGCTCCCCTGGGCGGTGGTCATCATCGCATTCTTTACTCTGACGTGCCAGCTGAACCGCCTCTGCCCCTCCCACAGCGTGTGGGGAGGCCCCCATATGGTGCAACGCGGGGACTTCAGTCCGGCCCCCGGGGGACTCCGGGTCGCCATATCGTCGTCCAAGACGATAAAGTCACCATCGCAGGCCGTCACCCTCTTCGGCCCGGCCCTGCCCGGGTCCGGGCGCTGAGCAGGTCCTGGCTCCCTCCGATGCCCTGGCGTTCATCTGCCACATGGGGGCTCCACTGTCCCCACAGGTGCTGACCCCGATGGTCCGGGAGGCACTCGCCGAGGCGGGGGTCCTGGAGGCGTCGAGGTTCACCCTCCATGGCCTGCGGAGGGGGCCGGCTCAGGCCTGCGCTTCGAGGGGGTCGACCTGGCAGCCATAATGGCGCAAGGCACCTGGGAGTCCTTGGCGGTGTGCAGCTATGTCCCCCCTCTTGCCACCTCTGAGGCCCCCAAGCACTAGCCTCGTGTTTTGGGTGGTTAATACTGGAACCAGGGATTCTACTTCCTGTTCCATGCTAAAGCTGTTCCCTCCATATTTAGACTATGTTGTCGTTCACCCCTACTGTAAGTATGGGGTGAATCTTTTATCTGGGCCTATCCATGTTGTAGCATGGATAATTATGCCGGAAACCTGATTGATGCAGTGTTAGTAGATACTTGCTATGTGGAATAACACCTTTTATGGAAGCAAATGATTAACAAAAATCAAACACTCAAAATGTAGATAGTAAATTGCCGAATCATCAGGGGAAATTAGAACTATTAGAATCAACTTTGTATCTTTTAGATATTTGACCCAAAATGAATTAAGTTTGCTAATCCAATCCGTTCCTTTATTCCCTCTAGTTGCCTATTCAGCGGTGAGACCACTCAGACACATGACCTTAATTCCAAGTTAATTAAAGAAGTCATCGTTAGGTGCGACGTGACTTATGATTCAGGAGAGACATTCACAACGACAGGTCAGTGAACCATGACATGCACCTCAATATATGGCGAGTGTTCTTTAAATAATACTCTGCATTAAATCACTAATAACTAAGGACATTAATAAGTTCTGATAACATTGCACACAACACCCTGCCCCCGCCCCCACCAATATAGGTAAATAAATTAATGAACATAACATAGGGTAACACATCGGATGTTGACTGTTTGCAATGTACAAATCACATAGGGACAACCCGTAAGCAAAAACAACACAAACTGCCACTAAAAACAAAATCTAAAAAGATTTGAATCAAACTGGTGTAGTAAGGGCCTACTGCCCGACGGTGACAAAAAGTGTAACACAACTTATCTGTTAAGGGCAGGGTAAATAAATTGATCAATAAAAAAACAACTAATTAGTGACTGACTTGATTGTGCCTATCCTATGTGTGAGTTCATTATAGCCCATGCCTTGTATAATTACTTTTTTTCATGATGGCTCCTGGTTCCAACAGCAACATATGGCAGGCACTAAAAATAACTCCTGCAATCAACCGTCTAGTAATAAATGACACTGTCACTCTTAATTGAATATTGACAGAAGTGGAATTAACTGACGCTCACAGTTGCACATAATCCGATGAAATCATATTTTCAAACACAATCACACACATTTTTCTCAGGATATCTAAGTTAGATTCTAGTGTACATGATCATCACTTCTTTCAGGCTCTTAAAGAATCTTAAAGAATGTTGAAAGAGATGTTAAAGAATGTTAAATACTGCTAGAGATAATCAACTAGCTTAAAGCTGCCTCGTCCGATGAAAGCATCACATTTTTACAACCAAACCAATTATCTAGACTAAATTTTGCACATCTGACTTCGATACTGGTGTCCTTACTAAACATTTGTTGCTACATCAAAGGGAGACGGAGTCAAATTAATGTATTAATATATGTTACTGCTGCGGCCTATGGCTTGATATGAAAGTTTGCCAATATTAAATTGCCATGTTTGCACTTCAAATATCTTCACAGTTAGCCATTTAAAGAAGAGTTTACGTCAAAACCAATGTAAGGTAGATAATAATACTCAACCTAATAATATCTATCCCAAAAACATAATAGGAACTAAAAACAAAATACACATGAACATCGAACTATGCAACTTTAGGAAAAGAATGGTACATTGGTCGTAATGCTTGCATTGCATTTGATTCGCGGCGAGGGAGGAGTGCCCCCCCCCCTCTCCTCCTCCTTCCCCGCCGCTGACCGTTGGGTTATATAATACCCCCCCTCTCCTCAGCCCTTATAACTGGGCCCTGCCCCTGCCTCCAGCCACTCCACCTCCAGCCGCCTCCAATACCGCTCCCCTGCCATTTTTCTTGTTGGCCTATTCCGGGACGCCACCTCATGCGATCATCACCGAGTGGCCGGCCTAAGATCACCACATGCTCCATTCACCGACTCGCCGGCCTACGCCATGCCATCACTACCCCATGGTTGAGGCTGCCCAACCAGCCGGCGCAGAACTCGGAGAGGAGGAAATGCCACTGCCCCAGACTCCGCCTCGGCGACCTCATCCACCTCTGGCCGCGGCCTGGTCTCCAGCCTACGGTCCGAGGCTACTAACTGGGTGAGTGCAGTTGACTCAATGATGAACGCCACAGCTCGTTCCGTCGAGCGCCTCGCCGGATTTATGGAGGCAATGACAAAGAGCATCCCGGCCGCCCTGCCTCTGCCAGTAGCCATGGCCACCCCTCCCTCAGCCCTGGAACGCCTCGCCGACATCGTCCAGGAATTGGCCCTGGCCTCCTCCGCCGCCCAGCCGCCCCCAGCAGCGATATCGGCGCCGGTCATACGCACCGCCCCTGACCACACCCCTGCGACAGCTGCCGAAGCCATACGGGAGATCCTGGAATCTGCCGAGGTGCAGAATACCGGACGCTGCAAAGTTATACCATCTAACTACATATTCCCTCACGATCTTATCGAGATAGGGCTGGAGGGGAAGGCCATCAAGAAAGGGGAGGCGACCATGGAAGAATACAGCCTCGCCCTCCGCATGCTCGAGGCCCACCCCTCCTTCCCCCCCGACAGCCTCCCCGGATTCATCCATCACAACCTCACTGTCTTGAGGGACTGCCTCTCGCATCCCTGGCCTACTGTCCGGGGGTATTCTGAAATGATCTTTACCTTGATCGCGGACGGTAGGCTCCTGGATGGATGGCACAATCCTATCACCATCAACTTTGTGCGCATGCAGTTCATCACCACCCCCAGGATGGCTGCCTCCAGCTCCTCCCGGGCCTCCTCCCGTTCCACGGCCTCCACCCGCCCCACGCCCACCATCACCCATCCCCGCTCAGCAGACGCCCGCACCCCTTACACACGCCAGGCCTACGGCGTACCCTGTACTGCCTGGAACCGTGATCCCGCCTCATGCGACCTCGCACCGGCTGGCGAGGCGCACGGTTCGCCGTGCGCCTGGAAGCGCCACGCCTGCGCCTACTATGCCAACGTGCGGCGCATCCTCACGGTGCACATTGAGGCGGTGTGTTACAGCAAACGCACCCGGGAGCGCGCCTCGGTCATCCCCGCGAGCCCCTCACCGGATTTTTAGTCCGCCGGCGACTGGACGCTCGCCCACGCTCGGACGGGCACAGACCCCCCCCCCGCCCCCCGCGGCGAGCCATTGCCGGCCTCCCATCAGCCCCCCTCCCCCCCGGGGTCTTCCATCACACAACCGCTGCGCCCCAGCACACGTCCCCACACCCATGATGTCATCAATGACGTGCACACACCAGCCACCACCACTGGCGGCGCTCCGCCAGAAGTTGCATCTGGAGGTAATCCACACCCCGCCACTACCGCCTGCCCTTCACACAGCCACCGCCCACTGGGTGGGCTAACTGCTGCCACCGCAATGGGGCGCGGAACACCACATTACGCCAACCGCCCTAACCCCTATCAACCTAGCCACCCACGGAGCCGCCGGTCGACCGAAAGTCCCCGCTCACCTCCCGGAAGTCATAGCCGGCCCTCCCGGCCCTCCCGGCCCTCAGATAATGCCGCCCCGCCAAACCCGCCCCCAGCCGCCATCAGCTCCCCTCAATACTCACCGCCCTCCCTAACCGTCGATCCCGGCTTGCATAATCCCCCCACCGCTGGAGACCTTGACCGTCGCCAGGGTCGCTGCCTCCACCCCACCAACCAACAGACACCTCAACAAACACCCCAATACCCCAATCACCACCCCCGTCCACCCCATACCCCTGACCCCCCACTGCCCCCCAAGGGGGGGGGCCCCATGCCACATGCCCAGCCCGCTCCCGCCACCGCCGCAACCGCCGCGGCCCATCGGCCGGCGACACCGCCTATATTGACCACCTCCTGGCTTCCACCCCCCCAGTCTACTACCCAACACCCCCCCCTACCTCGGCCCAGGTATCCCCTCCCGCGCCCCCGCTTCTGCCGCAGAGTTTGCCGCCCCTCTATCTGCCCGGCATCAGGCCTCCTCCCCCACCCCCCACTCCGCCCCAACCCATCCCCGCCCCACCCTCCCCTCGGCGACCTCGGCGAATTTGTCACCGACATCGTGGATCTCACCATCCAAGACACCCTCCCCACCACCCCCTCCTGCAGCCCTACCCCCCACCAGTACCACCCCACCCTCCTCTCGATCTGGCCCCACACCTCCGGCGAGGCGTGGGAGCGGTACCCCACCTTCTCTCGGGCCTATGCAGCCCTCCGGGATGCGGGCCTCCCTATTTTTTTGGCTGCCCGCATCCCCCTTCCTTCAGGCCTCCATATCCCTGCATGGGGTAGCCGGCTCCAGGACTACCACGACCACGACCTGGTCGACCCCCTGGAGTTTGGCTTTCCCTCCAACTACTCTTCAGACACGCCTCCCCGCCCCACCCACACCAACCACCGGGAGGCCCGGGAATACGAGCCCCACCTCCTGGACTTCATCTGTACCGAGTTGGCCCACGGCGCCCTCGCTGGCCCTTTCCACGTTCCCCCCTACACCCCCTGGGCCCAGGTCTCGCCCATAATGATGTCCCAAGTCTGACCCTGGGAAAAGGCGGGTCATTGTCGACTTCTCCTACCCTGCCGGGGGCAGCGTAAACGTTGGCATTCCCCGCCAGGAATACCTCGAGAAGCCCCATGCCTACAGGCTCAACCATGTCGGAAGCTGTGTCCTCCCCGCAAGGAAGGTTATGGGCCGCCTCCTCGCACCGCTGCACAGCTGCTTCGGCACCGCCTCCATCACCCTCGGGGAGGAGGCCCTCCGCAACGTCAGGTGGTTCACGGCATACAGACGCGCCTCCAACGGCCTCCACCTCCTCCGTGCCCCTGAGACCGGCTGCCTCATCATTGAGTGCGACGGGATTCCACGCCCGAGGGTACTCTCACGAGCTGGAGGCGGTCAACCTGGTCATGGCCCTCCAGACCCTCCTCCTGGACGATGTCATGGGGGCCACGGTTGTCATCAACTCCGACAACATGGCCTCAGCCACCTCCTCGGAATCGGCCGTGCCCGCGACCCGACCCTCGGGACATGTGCCCGCGAGCTCTGGCTCATGGCGGCCGAGGGCTCTTTCACCCTCTCCATCCTCCACAAGCTCGGCGCCGACCTCTTCCTTAGCGACGCCCTCAGCCGCACCCACTGCATCGGGCCCTGGGCAGAGGTGGCTCGGACCGAGGTTGCACGGCTCGGGCTCGCCTACCTCTACCCCTGCCACGACGACTTCCCTCTAATTGTAGGTTACACCGAGGTAGAGGTCGCCGCGGTTGATGGCCCCTGCCTTGCCTCCCTGGCCCCTTCCACCTGGAGAAACCGCCGACGACAGGCGGGGGGTTACGTCACCTTCGCCTTGGGCCACGACCTCGATCAACTTGCGCCCTCGGACTTCGACGTCACCGCCTATGCCGCCTACCTCTATGCTGGCGCGATGGCCCCCGCCTCCGTGTGGAATGCGCAGTACACCTGGGTCGAGGCGGCCAGGGCCGACCCCTCGGCCTTCGGCTTCCGCCTCGCCCATTACGTATGTCGCGGGGCCGAGCGGGCTTCCAGGCACATCCCATGCCCCGCCCCTCAGGTTACTCCACACCACCTCGCAGCTGTCGCCGCCTACCTTGATGCCACCAGCACCTCGGGCATCGTCCCTTGGGCTGCACTCCTCCTCGGCTACTACGGTGGTCTAGCCTCCTCTCCCCCAGCCCCGAGTTGTGGGGCGGCCCAGACACCATCACCCGCGCCGCACCGACTTCGCCGCACCGACTTCGTGCCCCCCTCAAAGATGATCTCATTGCCCTCGGGGGCGGTCGCCCTCTTCGTCCCGGCCTCACCACGCTTGCGGCTCTGCCCTGTTGCATCCTGGAACGCCTCCGTCGCCCTTCTCCCCTCGGGCCTGGCCGACCCGGCATTCATCATGCCCTCAGGCCGCCCCCTGGACCCTTGGACCCTTGGACCCTCACCGGCATCCTCCGGGGCGCCCTCCAGGCCCTCTCCACCTCGCCTCCGAGACCTTCACTCTCCACAGCCTACTGCAAGGTGCTGCCCAGGCCTGTAAGCGGGCAGGAGTCCCTCTCACCGACATCATGGCCCAGGGCACTTGGACGTCGGGGGGGGTACATGCCTACCTCCTCCACCTCGCCCCTTCTGCTGCCCCTCGTGCCCTCTCCTCCGTTTTGGTGGAGGGCTCTTCGGGGCCTCCCATCCCCCCTGATGTTACCCATAAACACTGACTTTTACCTCATTGCATTGCTGTTTAGTTTAGTTTATTACCTCTATCTTACTTGATATTTGCTTATTGTACTTTCTTCATTTGCACCCTGTATGTCCTTCACACGCGAATAAAATGCTCTTATTTCACGCCTTGTCTTCCTCCTTCGCTGCATATTGGCCGTAATGCTTGCATTGCGTTTGATTTGTGGTGAAGGAGGACTGCCCCCCCCTCTCCTCCTCCCTCCCCACCGCTGACCGTTGGGTTATATAATACCCCCCTCTCCTCAGCGGGCCCTGCCCCTGCCTCCAGCCACTGCACCTCCAACCGTCTCCAGTACCGCTACCATGCCATTTTTCTTCCGCCCAATCACCCATACATATTTCTTTCTCCTTCTTAGGGTGGAGGGCTCTTTGGGGCCTCCCATCCCGCCTGACGTTACCCATGAACACTGTCTTTTACCTCATCGCATTGCTGTTTAGTTTAGTTTATTACCTCTATCTTACTTGACATTTGCTTATTGTACTCTCTTCATTTGCACTCTGTATGTCCTTCTTGCATGTGAATAAAGTGCTCTTATTCCATCCGCGCCTTGTCTTCCTCCTTCGCTGTGTATCACATTTTGATTCAAGCAGTGCGTATGCACAAGGTACTTTGCATGATTGCACTGCGAGTGTATGTGAAGTTAACCATAACTTGGTAATATATTACTGCATACAAGGAATATTAATTCACTTTAATCAAACATGACATTTCGATACACATGCCACCATAAATTTTGCATCATTTCTCTTCGAATATAACCAAAGTTACCCTTTTAAAATAAAAGTTGCTTTCAAAGTAAATTAATGTGGACCATAATGATCAATCTAGTACATTTATATAAAATACATTGCTGAAACTCAAGAACCATAGCCCTATGTAATAAACAATGCGGCACCATCTGCCTACATGTAACTAATTGAATCTTTTTTCCTTATCAACCTTTTCTATGGTAAATACATAACCTCATCAGCCAGAGGGCAACGAAATACAACAGAAGTCATGAGCACTACTGTAGGTAAGTGGTGCTGTTATATACTATAGCCAGTAACCACCAATAATACTAGTAAATGATGTGTTCCCGACTTGCTGTGTTGTTCTCTCTCTAAATCTTCTATCAGTTAAATCAGCTGGATGCCATATCTATTATGACCTTTGCATAACAAACTATCAAAAAAGCAAACCACAAAATATGGCTACTGGCAAAACTAAGATACTGCATGTCTGAGAAGATGGCAATTAAAATATATAAAGGCATGATCCTCCCCTACTTTGACTATGGTGATGTAATATACATGGGAGGAAATACCAAACTACTAAACAAGCTACAGGTAATGCAAAATAAAGCCCTTAAAATATGTCTCCAAGTACGCAAAAGATATCCTACAATAGAACTGCACAAAAGATGCAATGCAACACTATTAACAAGTAGAAGGGAAACGCACCTGAAAATACTAGCACACCACTACACCACAAAATCAGGTTACACAGTAACCCCCTGCAGGGACACCAGGCACATGGCATCCCCACTACTACTGATGGAAATGAGTAACACACAAATCTATGAGAGAAGTGTACTGGCCATGGCAGCACATGCCTGGAATAAACAAAACACAAAACAACGGGCAATCTGTAACCTTGACCACGACAAACAATTCCTAAATAAAACAACTACTTACTGACACAGCAAAATCACACCTGCCCCTGAGCACAGTCGCTGCTTGCTGTGTACTGGCACAAAAAGAAAAAGACAGGCCAGAGAAAATGGTAGGTATTAAAAATAGGACAATTAGCCCTCCTAAGTACAAAGGAAATCAGGAAAGCTATTACCACATGGCACAGCCCACCTGGGTATGTGTAATGGCACAAACCAACAAAGAAATGGTCAGGCCACGGTCATGCATCTGATCCACAAAATGCAAATACAAAATTGTAAAATATTGAAATACAAAATGGCTAAGCAAACAACACAACCATCCCACCAGGTCACAGTCATAAAGGGTCTGAGTGTGTTTTGGCACACCGGTGCACTATCTAAGGACAGGGCTTGGGTGAAAGGATGCTGCAACAAATCAAAATGGGATGGGATCCTCTCCTGCAAGCCTGCATGTCACCCAACTAGATGTACATAGTAGGCTAAGGTATTGTAGTAGTCTGTACATGAGCTCTACTACCACGCGGTAGCAGCGGAGAATGCACCATAAACCAGCACAGTACCACTACACTGCGCCAGGTGGCCGCACGGGTAGCCACCGGGCAGACCCCGACTGGGCTGCCCTCTACTGTGGGTGGCTGACCTCCCCCCACCCCACACACGCCTATAGAGTCGATGTGGGATCTGGCGAGTCAGGGAGCGGGTCAGACAACTACTGACGCCGCGGAGAGCAGATGGTTCAATAAACCAGGTTGAAGCATACACTAATTGAATCTTGGTGCTCTTCTGTGTGTGAGGGTGCGAGTGAGAGTCGGAGGGCCGTGGGCCATTACATTGGTGCCGTGAACCAGCTCACCTTCTGTGTAAGGGGTGAGTTTCGGACCTGGGCCATGGACTCCGAAGGTAGGTTCTCTTCATAATTTTTATTATGGAGGGGATGGCAGCAGGTCAACTGCATAGTGGGCGCCGGTACCAAATTGATGGTAGAAGGCATTCCGACGCGGAAGGACCGCCAAGGGGTGTGGATGCTTCTGTGGTGAGTACACCGAACCACGCTCATTCTTTGCCTGTTGGGGATGTTAGTGACACTTTCGTTCCAAATCCAGGTGCAGGTGTCATCGGGGAGCGCCGCCAGGTGTCAATTGGTCGGGGGGGGCATAGCCATTCCTGCGCCAGCACCAGTGGTGTCGCCTGGGATTGCTGAAGGCGTTGCGGGGTCTGATAGCTATTGGATGCAGTTAGCGCAGCTGAGTAGCAGTCCACCGCCTGGTATTGCGCCGTTGTTTACACCGGTGGCAGTGCGGGGCGAGGGGCATGACACGCAGTTGGGCACTCGTTCAGGTGATGGCGGCGTTGAAAGATGTCGCAGCCTCTGATGTAGCGCGAAATGTTCTCTCGGTTGATAAAAATACTGGTGAGGGCATTACGTGGAGTGCGATGAAAGTGGGCTTCGCTCTTGATGCTATACGGTCTCTGTCGATCAATACTGATTCGGGGGTGATTTAGGTCTGGGCGTACGCGGGAGTCCTGTGCGAGAAGTGCCGCTGGAGTATTTGCCGTGGGGAAGTTCAGCAGTCCGTTCTGTGGGGATAGGAGCTGGGCGCGGTGATCCCCATGATCCCTGTCTTAGGGAGATTTTCCCGGCTTTGGAGACAGGACTCATAGCTAATGACTCGTTGACGTTCGCATTGGAGAATGATTTGGCTATGGGTCGTACATTTTCTGGGTCGCAGACGGAGGTAGAGCATCAGGAATTGATGCGTATTCGTGGTCTTGGAAGCGGGTCCAGTTTGACCAGATGGCGGAGGAGAGACGAGCGTTGGATGATTTGAGAGTCTCCAATGCTGCATCTTTCGCACACAATTTAGCTGACCTAAACACAGCACGGCGCATCTCCGCAGAGGAGGTAAATTCTAATCGGATTCTAGTTGAGGAGCAGCAAGCTGCTTTCATTAGACAGACTGAGGATTTATCTATGCGTGAGGCGCTGAATGTTCAGTTGCAAGGGGAAAATCAGAGGTGTGAACAATTGCTAGCTGCCAAGAGGTGCGGCATTGATTCTGCTTTGGTGGCCCTTGCAGATGAGCACGCAGCTTTTCAGGCTGAGAAACTAGCGTTTCGACGTGGTTTAGGGCTTGGCGACAGCTGTGTGAAGGTTACTGAGTCTACGCAGTCAGATAGCCACAAGACGCAGTATCCAGCGCATAGTGCGCACCCGGCTTCCACGGGTAGCTCGCCACATTTACCGGCGCCCTCATTTACCGGGGGGCAGTGGTGGATATGGGGGTCTGAGGGAGCCGGTGGCCTCTTCTGGAGAGGATATTACTTCTTGGGGGGGGGGGGGTGGGTTCTGTGCAACATCGGCGTGGTGTTGTTCATGATTCCGTATATGTGGGTAATACTCATGAAAATGTTCGGAGGGAGAGGATTCCTGACCCGGGGGGTTTGGGCGGTGATGCATTACCCATTGCATCGTTGCCTGGACTGCCGGTGGGCCGCCAGTACTCGGTGGAAGAGATTTGGCTGTTCCAGAATCATCCAGCAATAATGGATGTTATTCGGGAGCCGGCTTCAATTGGGGGTGGGGCTGGATGGGAGTCATGTAACCGGGATAGTTTAGAGCTAGATGAGAATGTTTTAAGGTATCCTGTGGCGGGTTCTGCGCGTATTCTGACATTGAGTCCTAAGCCATTTACAGGTATTAAACAAGAGTGGAATACTTGGTGGCGGGATTTTACGTTGGATATGCGGTCCAATATGTGGGATGAGAATGTGGCTCTCATTCAACTGTTGCCTCTGCTGAGGAATGGACCAGCACAGGACTGCGTGGACGCGTGGAGGCGTCATGGTTTGACGACGATGAGGGAGTTAGTCCCCATCATCTCATATAAGTTCCGTCCTGTGGACCCCATGGCGCGCTGGTATCAGTGGAAGAAGCGCGTCCAAACTGCCCGCGATGGATCGTACCATGCGTATGGTCTACAGCTGCAGGTAAATCATCTCTGGAGGAGATGTTTGAGGTGGTCGACGATTACTGCGCCAAGGTACTGCGTGCTGGGCAGTCGACTCCAGTGGAAGCTATTCGGCTATCAGATGAGTCAGATAGTGAGTTTGAGGTTGAGGTGGCGGCGTATAGCATGCCACAGGATCCTCGGCATAATGGCAGCGGTAGTTAGTCCCTGGTAGTTCTGGGGTGGGCTATCGTAGTGGTCATAACGTCCGGGGTTCGACAGGCGGGGGGGGGGGGGGCTATTGTGAGGGTGGCGATTTCCGTGCGAGCTCTGGGGGGGATTATCGGTCGCCACCTATCACTAAGGGTAGTCCAGGGCTGGGTGCACGATGTGATGGGGGAGCAGAAATCTGCTGCGCAGGTAGTGGCAGGTGGACCTGGTTCATCTGGGTTATCTGCGCTCAGGCGCGTAGCTAAAAAAGACATGCGTGCTCGAGATCATGAGTGTGGTCATTGCTTTGCATTTGGTCATTGTCATATACAATGTACTGGGGTAAAGCGTACTCTTGAGGAGGCTGTGGTAGCCGGTGATCGCGAGGGTAGGGACAACTCAGGTGTTGATCGGGTTAGGTTGGCGCGTCTCCGTAAAGAGAGAGATGCAAAGGCTAAGCCTAATTTAAACGCCTAGGGTTGGACCGTGTGGGCTTGGGCCCAACCCAATTGGCAAGCCCGGATACCACCAAAACGGATGCGGTGTTAACTAACGAGGAAGCCGGTGTGCAGTCTGATGCTAGTGCGGGACGGCCGGTGATCGCCCCATGTGATTCGATCCCAGTGGAGTCGGTATTGTGGGATGGCATGGAGCACATAGCGCGCTGCGTTTCTGCTATGGCTCCCGCACCTTTGGACGACTGTATGCAATTTATAATACAGCGTCAGGGGTGCGACCTGTCTCACCCTTGTGGTAAGCGCTTGTTTGTGGATTCCACTTTCTGGACTTTGGACGGAAAACGTTGGTATGTGAGAGTGTGCGTTAGAGGGACAAACGGGTATTTTTTAATAGACTGTGGGGCTCCGGTCACATGTGTTGGACAAAAATTCTTCGATAAGTTAGACGGTGATAAGGTGTTTTTCGATAATAGCGTGAAGCCTGTCACTGTCACGGTGCGCCACTCAAGCAGTACGGACAAGCCATACTATCTGTGGAGATCGGGGGGAAAATATTTCATTATGCCCCTACTGTTTCCGATATTTCAGAAGATGGTATTTTGGGTGCGGAATTTTTGGAGTATTATGGTTGTGAGCTGCGACAGGCTGGCAGCTTATATCTTCAATATCTGTATCATCTCACGGTGCAGTGTGAATTGCGTCGCGATAGTCAGACTGTGTCTGCGGTTGCGGAAGATATTCGCATTGCTCCGATGACCGGTTGTGATGTTAAAATTACAGCTGTAGGGGTTGATGGGGATCACCAAAGCTTGTTTGAACCATTAGTCTCGGAGTTGCATGAACTAGGAATGAGGGGTCAGAATACGCTAGTGTGGAGTCCTGTTGATTCAGTAGTGCCTTTGTTTAATCCAAATCGTTATACGGTTAGGTTACATAAGGATACGACCATCGGGTTGATTGGTGAGGCTACTGACTTTTGCGAGGTTCATGGCGAATACGCCAGAGTTGAGTTAGAAAAACAATCCGGTGTTGACATCGCTCGCAGCAACGAGGTCGCTGAGTCAGCTCTTGGCGCAGTTGACCCAGTGGGTGGGGTTGGCGCGGGGCGGTGTTGTGCGGTTGGCTGTTCGCAGTTACATGGTAATTGGGGCAGTGGTTGGCCTGAGCTTCGTGTCGCGCGAGCGATGCAGTTGTATTGTCCCTCTAGTGTTGTGAGTAGTAGAGGGGAAGTGGGCATTGTGGCGCTGGGGAACGTATCTGATACGGTTACCTTTGGTACTACGGAGGAGTGCGTGGCACCCCCTGAGGTATCTGGGGCCCTTGGTGGCAGCTTGCCTGCCCACCTTGTATGCTTAGCTATGGGGTGTGAGGTGGTGGATGAGTTCGAGCGCTCTCAGGTTGTGGAATTTCTGGGTAGAAATGTTCAGGTTTTCACAGTTCCTGGTGAGACGTTAGGCTGGACAGAGGTGGTTAAGCATGGCATTGATGTTGGCGATTCCGCTGCTTTTAGGATTCCCTATCGGTGTTTCGTGCATTCTAAAAAAGATGCACTGGAGACAGAGCTGCATAAGCTGCTGGATAGTGGGGTGATTAGGAGTAGTGACTCCCCGTGCAGTTCCCCTGTCCACTTAGTCAAGAAGAAGGACGGTTCAATCCGTTTCTGCATTGACTATAAAAAACTCAATACTGTGACGTGGAAAAATGCTTACCCATTACCGCGCATACATGAGTCGTTTGAGAGTTTGGGGGGTAATGAGTGGTTTTGCACTCTGGATCTGCAATCTGGTTATCATCAGGTAGCGATGGATCTAGAGGACATTGCTAAGACTGCTTTTAGTACTCACCTAGGCTTATTCGAGTGGAACATGATGCCGTTTGGACTGTGTAATCCTCCAGCCACGTTCGAGAAGATGATGATGGATATGCTGGCTGGTCTTCAGTGGAATATCTGCCTGGTGTATTTGGATGATATCATTGCCTTTGGTCGGACACTAACCGAATGTCAGGATCAGCTTCAAGCAGTGTTTGATCATTTGCGTTCCTATGGACTGAGGCTCAAGGCTTCGAAGTGTAGGCTTTTGAGGCATGAGACGCAGTACCTAGGGCGTGTTGTTTCTGCGAGAGGGATTAAGGCAGACCCGGAGAAGCTCTCTGCAATTGCGGGGTGGCCCAGGCCTGAGGATATGAAGGAGGTTAGATCATTCCTTGGGTTTGTTCATATTACTGTGATTTCATTGCGGATTTTGCGTGGTAAGCCGTTCCTCTGCAGGACTTGGTTGTTACCGCGAAAAAGATAAAATTTGTGTGGGGCGATGCTCAGGAAGCGGCATTTCTGGGCTTAAAACGTGCCTTTACTCAGAACCCAGTGCTGCGGTATCCGCGGGCGGTGGGGTAGTTCATTCTGGACACTGATGCGTCGGTTTTGCAATCTCGGGCATGTTGAGTCAGGTTCAGGATGGGGTGGAGGTCCCGTTGTCTTTTGCGAGTAATAAACTTAATAAAGCGCAGCAAAATTATTGCATGATGAAGCGTGAGTTGATGGCTATCGTCGTGCATAGCAAGAAGTGGAAACATTTCTTGGTAGGGTCGGATTTTCCTATCTGGACAGATCATCATTCTCTTCGTTGGTTGTTGAATTTCAAGGAAGCGGAGGGGATGATGGGGCGTTGGTTGGCCACTTTATCTGAATATGGTGTGACTAATGAGCACATTGTGTACAGGAAGGGAGTGGATCATATCAACACAGATAGTCTGAGTAGAATCCCGGGTTGTAAATGCGGCCGGGGTGATTGCACGGACTGTGGCATGCATAATTGTGTGCTCGCAGCAATATCTGCGATGCGTCTGGCGGACATAGATGATGATGATGAACTTTGGATGTTATCAGAGGTTTGTTTGGTGCAGTGCCAAGATCCCTCCATACTGCATGTGATCAAGTGGTTGGAGGAGGGCCGCTCCAAGCCTCTGCGTGATGAGCTGGCGGTGGAGAATGCAGAGACTCGTAAGATTATAAATCAATGGGATCTGCTGGAACTGCGTGAAGGTGTGCTCTGCAGGTGGAAGGTGGTGGGTCAAGACCTATGCAGTTGTCTGCAGATCATCGCGCCATTTGCATTGCGCAATGATGTGTTGTTGTTTTGTCATGGGCATTCTACAGCTACGCACTTTGGGCGGGTTCGCTCCACCAAACGTTTAGCTTGGAGGTTCTATTGGCCTGGCATGACTTCTGATATTAGGCAGTGGGTATGCACTTGCCATAAATGTCAGATGGTGAAGCCAGGTGAGGGGATTGCTAAGTTACCGTTGACTCATGAATTGTCTGGGCATCGGTGGCACCGTCTAGCATGTGACTTTGTGTCCGGGTTTAAGATGACGTCTAGGCGGAATGTGGTGATGATGGTAGTCCAAGACTATTACACTAAGTATGTGCAAGTGTACCCCTTAAAAGATCACACTGCAATTGGGTATTAATATTCAGTGCCCCAATGCGGATCGATTCGGATCAGGGACAGGAATTTGAGTCCACACTGTTTCAGTCCATGTTGCGCTTGTTGGGCGTCAAAAATATGCGTACGAACCTGTACTGTCCACAATCAGATGGTATGGTAGAGCGCTTTACAGGTGTGACTCCTAACAAGTTACTATTTGGTGAGGAACTCTGACTGGCAGCTGATCTGCAGTTTGGGGTGGTGAATCGTCAAGTAGACTGGCCTTGTGAGATCGTGTTTGTAAGATGGTTGGAGCATTGCTTTCACCACGCGGATAGCGCAGTTCGCGATGCTTTTGTTTGGGCAGCTGTTCGTCAGAAATCTGACTAAAGGCCTGCTGCATGGCGCCAGTTCAAGGTGGGAGATGGGTAGTGCGGTATCATGCGCCGCTAGCTCGGGTCAAGCTCGCAAAGAACTGGGATGGTCCTTTTACTATAACAGAAGTTGTCTCTGACACCACGGTTATTATGAAGGGCAAGGAAGGAAAATACCGTAAATCTAACATTAGCCGTCTTAAGCTTTACACCAAGCAGATGTCTAGAAACGCTGGACCATCCTCCTGGTTGGATGCGCATTTAGGAGACGAGCAAGCACCTGCAATGGTGGAGGCTGGCACTATAGATGCGTTCAATCGGAAGAGAGTGCCTGGGCTTCCAGTTACTGTGGGAGAGGCTATGCGCCCTAAGCGCCATAGACCTGACAAGCGGTAAAATAAACGTTGGCGTCGTTCTAGATCAGTGTCTGATGCCGATAGTGTTGTTTCTGTATGCAGTAGCTCAGGTAGTGACAGTGACTTTGTACCAGTTAGACAGGGGTCTGATGGAGGCTCGGATGCACCGCCTGTGCGGCGATCTGAGCGATTAGCATTTTTTAAATTTATTTTTTGTTATTGAGGCTGTATTTATACTGTCCATAGCATATAAGCCCGGGTACCCAGGCTTGTTTTCAATGCTGGCCAGTTGTAGTGTTGGTGTTATCTTACCACACAGTGACTGCTGATAAGGTATTTGATTGCCTGCATTTCAGTAGCAGATAGATAATTGGTTGGTATGGTTAGTAGCCTATGTTAGTTTTTTTTTGATTTTCTTGGCATATATGTATTTATTCTGTCTACTCTTATTACTAGACTAGCCTACTCCTATTTACATATCATAGGCTTGTACGTAGCTGTGTGGTGTGTTATCTGGCTACTTTTGGCATGGTTACCTTCCATAGGGCATCCCGCTGGTGGGCCGTGACATATCACATGCTCCTTTGCAGTGCAGCTTAGTGGGGGTTTCCTAGCCTTATTTTGCACAGATATTTTGTGTAAGTTTTTAGGTCAGGAATTTGTCGTTCCTTTACCATTTGGGCATTCCACACCTTGGCAGCCATTTCCAGCTTGCTTCTCTCATGAGCTATTATTTGGCTTCTGGTCTGCTTTAGTAGTGGCGCATTATTTGCTCTAGTAGCCCTTTGTGGTTTTGTTAGAAGTTTAATGTTTTGACTATAGGTATATGCTAATGTTTTCAAATGAATTATTCTCCTATTTTCTAGTAATTTCACTTTGGTTCTTTTGTGTATGTCATAGGTGGGGTGCAGCTTGTCTACTCTTAGACAGATTTTTAAGGCTCTGTTCTGCAGTGTTTGCAGTTTTTTTAGTAGTTCTTTTCTCGCACCCATGTAGTTTACATCTCCATAGTCAAAATAGGGGAGCACCATGCCTTTGAAGATTTTTATTGACATTTCTTGTGTCATGTAGTCTCTTAGCTTTGCAAATAGCCAGAGTTTGTGGTTTACTTTTTGTATAATTTTATTTATACATAGGTTGTAGTTTAGTTAGCTGTCCAACTCAAGGCCTAGGTATTTGTAATGGTCTACATTTTCTAGTGTTTGGTTTCCTAACTTACAGTGTAGTTTTCTTTCTGGCATTTGTTTATGCGAGAAGAGTACTGTTTTTGATTTGCTTGTGTTGATGGTTATTTTGTTGGACTCACACCACTCATCTAGTTTTAGTAGGAGTTTATTTAGTTTTGTTATTACCTCCTCTTCTGTGGTGCCATTTGCGTATATGACTGTGTCATCTGCATATAGTTGGAGGCATTCAGTTTGCAACCATTTTTCAAGATCGTTTATATAGATTATAAAGAGTAGTGGCCCTAACACTGACCTTTGGGGTACACCACATGTAACAGGTTGGTTGTCTGATAGTGTATTGTTTATTTTTGTTTTCTGTTGCCTGTTGTTCAGGTAGCATCTTAACCAATCCATAGTGTTGGATTTTATGCCCATGGTTTTTAGTTTTTCCAGTAGTATTTTGTGGTCTACTGTGTCAAATGCTTTGCTGAAGTCAATGAAGGCGGCTCCAACTAATTGTTTTTGGTTCATTGATGCCATTATGTCATTTGTTAGGTTAGCTATTGTTTTTGATGTGGTGTGCAGTTTCCTGAAGCCCCCTTGTCTTTCGTTTAGTATATCGGTTTTTTTCCAGGTGTTCATTGATGTGTCTATGTAACACTTTTTCAATGAGCTTGCCTGGGGTTTGAAGAATTGATATTGGCCTGTAGTTTCCCATGTTTTGTTTGTCTCCACCTTTGTGAATGGGGGTGATGGTTGCCATTTTCCAGGCTGAGATAAAACTCCCCTGCTCAAAGGAGATGTTGAATAGGTCTACTATGGTGGCCGGGATGGCTTGGAGTGCCTCTTTCAGTATTTTGGTTGGTATTTCATCTATTCCACTTGGTTTATTCGTGTCTATGTCATTTATTAATTGTTTTACTTCTATCATATCTGTTTTGCAGGTGGGGATTTCATTCTCCACAGTTCCTGATCTGTTTTCCCATCTTTTTTTGAATTTTTCTGACAGCTTTTGCCCTATTGTGGCAAAGTGTCTGTTCAGTTTGTTTGCTGCATCTTTGTTTGTGAGCATTGCCCCTTCGTTATCTTGGAAGTTTGTATGCTCTTCTTTGTTATTTTTTTTGGAATAATAGGTTTACATTTTTCCAGAATTTGTTTGTGTTGCTTCGCCAGTCTTTGTCCTGCTTTATTATGTATTTCTTTTTTGCTTTTCTCACAGCTTTGAGAGAGTTGTTTCTGGCGATGCGGTAGGCCAGTTTGTCTTCTATTGTTTCTGTGCGTTTTGCTTTATCACCCAGTTTACTTTTTGTTGTGATGAGTGTTAGTAGGTCTTTGTCTACCCAAGGGTCTTGGTTTTTTTGTATTTTTCTTTTCTTCATGGGACACATCTCATCAGTTGATTTTCTTATTTCTGTGATGATGTTGTCCCAATAGATATCAACATCATCTCTCTTTTGTGTGATGTTGTTTATGTTTTGGTTCAGATGATTTTTTAATGTCTCTTCTGAGTAGTTTTTTAGGGACCTGCCCATTTTGTATTCATAGTAATTTGTGCTTTTGAGCTTTTTCCTGGTTACATATACTAGTTTGTGGTCACTTATACCCCAGCTTCTGGTGCCCCATTTTGTAGCATGGTTTGAGTTGGTTAGTATTAGGTCTATTGTTGAGCTATTGTTGCTTAGCCTTGTGCTTTCAGTGATGAGCTGCTGCAGGCCTAAGATCTTGATGGTGGTTTGCAGCATTAGTTTATTTTTTTCATTGCTGCTGTAATTCACATTGAAGTCCCCTAGCACAAAGATTTCTGCATTTATTGATTTTTTTACAGTGTTTATGCTCTTTTCTAGTTCTTCAAGGAATACTTCAATTTCACCTGACGGTGGCCTATAGAGGCTCGCTATGGCTACATTTGCTTGCTTTTCGTTTTTTATTAGGCACCATAGTAGCTCTATGTGCTCATTTGAGAGATTTGTTGGTTTTAGCTTTTCAGTCTCTAGGTTTTTGGTGGCTTTGCAGTAAATGGCAACACCTCCACCTTTCTTTGATTGGTTCATTGCATTAATGTGCTGTCTGTCATTACGTACAAGCCTATATCCATCTATATTGAGGGTGTTGTTTTGGTGTTTGTCATTGAACCATGTCTCTGATAACATTAGTACATCTAGATGTCTATTTTATTGGATGCACTCTGGCAGTTTAGGTGGGCGAAGTGTGTGCCCCTTCCCAGTTTGCATTCAATCTCTTCTACCATATTTATTTTACTTCAAATAATATTTTTAGGATAGTGGTTGCTTGATTTCGCAAGTTTTTGATTTTGTTTTGATTTTAGTTTGGCTTAATGATTGATGGATTCGGGGTGTATGTGCTGGTGCATACAGCACACATGGCCCCTTTTGATAGATAGTCATGCATACCTCTATTACTTTTACTTTTACCTGTGCACATAGAGGAAGACATGAACATTAAAGTGTGTACTAGTTGTACCTGTTTATACTTATGATTTAGGCTTTGGTTAGTGAAATTTATCAAAGTTTGTGATACTTATGTTTTGGAGCCCTGGTGCTCTTTCCAGTTCTCCGGGATGCTTTTTGACAGCCTGGCACTGACATATCTGGCATATTCCTCATTGTAGTGTATACCATCCGTCATGCCAATGCCATATCGTGCCGCTCTCTTTCCATGCCTTGTTTTGTGGGTTGGTGGTTTGTTGTTTTTTAATCTAGTGTGGGCGGAAGTGGAGCAAGCTGTGCATTGCTATATTTTTTGCACCTCCTCCTTACCTGCTGAGAGAGCTGTTATGCTTTCTCCTGCTCTTCATTTTCAATTACTTCTTGTTTTCTTCTGACATATTTGTTTTTGCTCATTTATTTATTTGTTTATTTGTTTATTTATTTGTATTTGCTTCCTTGCACAGGCTTTCCTTTATTTTTTGGAGGATGTTCCCCATTTTATTTTTGTATCCTTGTTTTACTGTTTCACCTTCACTGGTGCTGTCCAGGTACCGACCTGAGCCCCAGTATGGGCATTTTGTGCATTCCTTGAATGCGTTTCCTGGAGCATTTATTAGTTTGTCCTTCAGGCTTTCGTTTTGTGTGAATTTTGTGTGGACGATGTCCTCCAGCACATTTTCATTGGTTTTTACCACTCCTGTGTTCTCCATATCTTCTTTGCCATTGCCTTTATCGTATATGGATTTTCAGTGTTGTCTATGATTCTCATTATGTCATGTTTCTCATGGTATTTTGACATTATTGATGTATATTTGTTACCATCCTTTGCAGTGATTTCACACTTGTAGAGATTGCTGAAAGGGGAGTTGTGTCCTTGGAAAGACACTCTCCATGTGTGTTCCCTAGTTGCTGCCTTCTCTGGTGTGATTTCTGCTATTTCTATTTCATCAAATTCGTTGGGCTTATAGATTTTTCCATTTACCTCTATATTGCATCCTTTCATTTTGATTGACTTTATTTTTTCGTTTTTGTTCTCCATTGCAAGTGTGTACATTTGTTGTACCGTTTTCTCATTTAGCATTTCGGCTTCTGATCTCTCCAGCATCATTGTCACGTTGCTGTAGCTTTCTTTTGACTGGAGCATTTTTTTTTTCTGGAAGAGTTCTTTTTGTGTGACCCTTTTCCAGCTGGATTTTGATGCTCCTTGGTCTGCTTATGATTTATTCGGTGTTTTGCGTTTCTGTATCTTTGGTGTCCTTGTTTTTATTTTTGTCTGAGGTCTGCTCGTTATTGTCTGTGTATTGTTTGGTGTTGCCTCTTTTTTCATTTTCTTTCCTAGACGGAAGGCTTTGGTCACTACCATCACATTCTGCTTCTTTTAGCATGTTTATGACAGTTTTCTCCATGTTTTCCTCTTCTTTTTCCGGGATGCCGTGTACTATGATACTGAGTTTTTTCCCATCACTTTTTGTCACCTCTGTTTGGGCTGTATCCATGGGTGGCTTCCTTCTGTCCGTGGGCGCAGTCCTGGCATTGTTTATACCTTTGTTTGCATTTGTGTTGTTCTTTTGTTCTTTGAGCTTCTCAAACTCAGATTTGTGCCACATGCATTCAATTTGCAACGTGTTTTACCCTACCTGTAGTGCCTGCAGTTGGTTTTGATATTCATTGTCATTGTCCCTTGGTTTTGTTTTGTTTTTTCCATCATTTCCGTTGTCATTCGTGCCGTTTCCGTCATTTACTTTACGATGCAGATAACTGGTCTGGGTGGAGTAGCAGGTTTGGGCTACTCCACCCTGGTGTTGTCGGGTCTCCAGGGGTTGGGCGTACATAAGCTACTCCAATCCCTGTCACACAACGAGTAACGCAGTACATATGTTCAGTTAACTTTGCTATGCGGTTATTTGAGAGTAGTGGGGAAAGACCGGGGGCCCCGGGGGCGCCAATGAATGGGCGCAGTTACTACTGTTCTGCGTAATGCCTCTGCCTAAGCCGTGTGTTTATTATCTGCTATTTCTTGTCTAACGTGTTGGTTATGGTTGACGGGGCATACTGCGTGTTAGCTGCTATCACCGGGGGAGTGTTTATGTTTACTGCGGGCATTGGTGTGTAGCAGGGTAGACTCTTCAGTTGGGCGTAACTGGGTCACTTATAGCATGTGCGTGTAACCGCGGGAGTGGGTTGCTGTCACTAAGCAGTATGTGTTGTTGTTGGTGGGTATGGCATAAGGGGCGGTGATCTGTCGCCGGGGGTGGCCCGGTATTGTGCACCGGCAGGCGGGCGTGACTTGTGGTAGAGCTAACTGGGTCACCCTTATATTATGCGGTTGGGGATTCTCCGTAACTGCGTGGTGCAGTGACGTCAGCGGTACTGCGTGGGGTGGGGAATGCCACCGTCGGGTGGTTTGGCTGGGTTCCTAATTAGGTCACGCTAGTTGTACCTGTGGCGCACCTGGTGTTTCGCGAGTGAAGTAAGCGCTCTCTGGTTAGTACGCCGACTGGACTCTGCGGTTCTGCGAGAGAGGACGTGTGGAGCCAGTCACTCTACCGGCTGCCGGCAGATGAGGTGGGTGTTTTTGTTCTTGGGCAAATATCCCATCTCCGCATACTTCTTGTTATTGAACATTGTTGTTGCATATCAGAGTATCGCAAGGCCGGCCGCGTCTGTGTTAGTCTGTGCATTTAGGCGCGCAGACTGTACACAGCGTGTACGGCGATCGTCTATCGTGGGGGAGGTACGACTGAGCTGCCTTGGCAGTTCGTCGTATTTTCAACATGGCCGACGATATCTTAGATTCGCCCAGCACTCCATTAGGGGGAGCTGAGGCTTCTCAGTCTCTCGATCTTCTCTTTGCAGAGGTCGAGGGTAGCGACAGTGCAGGCTTATCCTGCATTGGCTCGATTAGGCCGTTAGGTGGTGGGGAGACTGTTTTAACAGCCTCTCCACAGCTGTCTAGTCCGCTACTGTCGCCAGTGTTGACAGTTGCCAGAGGCCCTCAGCGAGTGATGGCGGCTGGGCTAGTGTCTCCCGGGAGTATCTGGCCTGTCGTTACATTCTCCTGTTGCACCGGATGGCCATCAGCGTGCTGCCTCCATTATCATTAGTGCTCAGATGATGGTTAGTTCTGACGAGTTGTCATGCTTTCGGGAGTGGCAGCTTCGTTAGAAGGCTGTGAGGGAGTCAGCGTGTTCCTCTCGGATGGATCCGTTCTTGCTCAGCCCAGCTGAGGTGAGGATGGCCCAGCCTCTCAGCGGTGGCTCATCGGGTTCTTGCCAGGTGGTGTTGCCAACCGCAGTTGCTGCCTGACCCCCTATGAAGACGTCCGCGAGCTCTGAGGATGTAGGTACTAGAACCCTCGGAAGTCTGGCGCCGGCACCTCATGAGAACGGACGGACAGTAGGGGACTGATCTGGAGATGGGATGGATGTGGACTCTGTCGTGTCTACCCCGGTTGTGGGCGGTGAGCTGCATTTGCCTCCTGCCCCTTCTCGAGTGTCTGGTGCCTTGACAGAGACACAGGTGAGGATTGCTGTGGAGAAGGCAAAAGCCTCTGTACAACGTGACACTGGTCCTCACTCTGAGTTTGCGTCATTGCCTGCAAAGGCGTCGCATCCTCCAAAAGTATGGGTCTTTCGACTATCGCGAGTGTAGTGGTCTGCACTGACCTCTCAGGCAAGTAACCACATAGACAGGTAGGCGTGGGGAGTGTGTTGATATCAGGGAGCCTAGGTGGTGTAATGGTTAGCACACTGGCCCGGAGTGCAAAGAGATGTGGGTTCGAGTCCCGCTCTAGGCGCAGTATTTCCCATTTTCATCACCCCCACGACACTGGTTGCCGTGATCAGGATCCTGTACAAGCTTTGCGCTGTATGGTTGTTGAACCTACCCTGTGTATGTATGTGTTAGTGCATTGCCTGTATGTATGTAATTGTAAGCATTACAAGACTTACAATTCCAGGGGGACGAGTGTAGTGGTCTGCACTGACCTCTCAGGCAAGTAACCACATAGACAGGTAGGCGTGGGGAGTGTGTTGATATCAGGGAGCCTAGGTGGTGCAATGGTTAGCACACTGGCCCGGAGTGCAAAGAGATGTGGGTTCGAGTCCCGCTCTAGGCGCAATATTTCCCATTTTCATCACCCCCACGACACTATCATAATAGTGATGGTTCGAAACGAGCTGTACCTGTGGACGTTGATGACGTTCCCACTGACAGCAGTTCTTCTGCTGCCCGCCAGTCGACAGCGGTCGCTTCTTGTTCTGGTGTTGATCCCTCGAGGCAGCCAGTGGGACACGGAGGGCGGACTGATCGGTCGACGGGTCAGGTTGCCTACATGCTTGTGTGTTGTCAGGTCAGTGGTGTGTTTGGTGTTGAGCTGGGTTTTCAGATAGCTGAGGACTTGACGCCTTCATCAGAGTGGATTGTCCGATCGCGTAAGGGTGGGCCGGTCAAGCTAGCGCATTTCCTTTCAGGGAACGTGGCAGGCTTGACTGAGAATACCCTGTCGCGATTGTGGCATGATGACCACGATGAGCCTCGTAGTATTAGAGACTATGTGATCTGACAAAAAGGCTATCGACAGGTCATGCGGCCTTATGATGTTGATGGAGAGTACGAGGTCTCCGACAATGAGGCCTGGGCTGAGCCAGAGAGCCATCCGCGGTCTCCGCTGGAATGGTACAATGCGCACTTGCTGTCACTTTTTGGCGCATTGAAGAATCCAGTGAAGCGCGAGGGTTACATGAAACAAGAACTGATGTGTCTCGGGTATGTCTGGTGTGTGTTTCGACCGGGACAGGCTTACCTGTTCTGTGAGTTAAACCATGTTGGGCATCGACGGATCCCTAAGTTGTTTCTGCGGAGGGCACAGTTGGCTCGTCACATTTGTGAGGGCCACCTGCACACCGCTCCTCTATGGAGGTGCACCAGACCGTTCAACATGGCGACTGGTTGTGAGGGCTGTCCGACGCTTAAAGCGATGGGGCAGTACTTTGCGACCGCGCGTTGCGGTGCAATGATCAAGCATCTCATGGAGGGCCATGGACGCATGATCGATGACGTCGTGGAGGGGCTGAGTGAGATTCAGTGGAATCCTCAGTCCGTGTCAAGGCAGGCGGTCTCCTTCACAGTGAAGGAGTGCACCGACTACTACTTCAGCAGGGAAACCCTTGTGCTGCCTAAACAGCACAGGTTGATTGCCGTGTTTTTGTACAACCCGGGGTCGGCGGAGGTGCGGCGTAAGCGGTTTTATACCGGCCGCAGCGCATCGTGGGCGAGAGGGGGTCGAGGTTGGGGTGCAGTAGCCGTGAGGAGGGAAGTACTGCGGCAGAGGGTGCGTGACATCTCCGCGAGCTACGGGTGTGGTAGTAGAACCGTCCGTGGTAGGGGAGTAGGGAAGAGGACCTCGTCCCTGGTGGCACTGCCCGATGGCTCAGCCATTGAGCTGCAGCGCAATCAGGGGTCAGACAGGTCAGCCTCACCTACCCCACCCCACCTCCACCTCCTCCTTCTGCTGCACAGCAGGGGCTGAAGGACTGGCCAGAGTTGCCAGTCGTGACAACAGCTCAGGAGGAGGGGGCTATGAAAGGTGGGCGGCACCGTAAGTGCAGGAAGCTGGTAGCTGTGCTGACACCCGACACTCTGAGTGTGGTGGTAGCGCGTGCTCCGGCGACCGTGGCGACGGTGCAGGTGGCATCGGTTTCTCAGCCGGTGTCATTGGGTCAGGTTCCACGGCAACGCATGTCGGCGGCTGCGGGATCTGCAGCTCAGTTGGTAGTGACGGCGTCTGAAAGCCCGGTTGTAAGACCTGTGGAGACTGCGGCTGGTGTCATTCCTTCTGCAGGGGTGGTGACTGCAGGGGTCATTCCTTCTGCAGGGGTGTGTGACCGGTGGTGGCTACGGCCCCCCTGGCCGATCACGGCATCATGCGTGCGTTGGAGGGCATCACAAAACGTCTTTGTGAGGCTAGCCGCTTGGACGTCACGTCCAGGATCACAGAGTCGGTCGGCGGCCTGGTCAAAGCCTTCATTGAGGGCTTTGACGGGTTCATGGTCCAGACTCAGGATGTTCTGGCACGCCAGGCTGAGGGTCGGTGCGGTGCTGACTTTGACTGCATTGTAGAGGACAAGAAGATTGTTGAGCTTAAGTTAGAGGCATAGCGTGAGCACAGGGCGTGGCAGGCAGTGGTCATTAATGACATTGACATGACTTTTCATGCCTCGTTTCGCCGTGACTTCCAAAGCTGGGATGGATCATTAAGATACTTAGATCTATCCGACTTCAGCGTCGAGGACAGGTTACACAGGCTGCCGGCTAGCTTGGTGTCTGATTCTGCTGCGGCATATCGGGCACTACTGGAACGTGCGGCTAGCGCACCTACTGACGCGGACGGGGATGTTCAGATGACAGGTGGTGGGAAGGTGGATGATGATTAGCTGTTAAACACAGTTAGCCGTTGTTCTCTCCTGCCTGAGGGATTTTGGGCATCTCGTAAAAAAGAAGTGGCGGGGTGGTGAACGATGAATAACTGTTGGTCCAGTTAGGCGTTGCTCTCTCCTGCCCGAGGGATTCTGGATGATACGTAGACAATCAGATGACAGGTGGCAGTTAGTTAGCGGTGGTTGACTGCTCGCGCAGGTCATTGGTGCTAGCTCTGTCCAAGGGATTCTGGGGTCACGTCGGGGTAATTGCAAGTCCAGCACCCCTGTGGCGGTTATTAATTTATTTTTGTATATAATATAATTTTTTTTTCACAGTTCATCTCCCTTAAGGAGGTGCATACCGCCTTGTATATATATATATATATTTAATAATAATATAATGTGTGGTATAAAGCATTTATACGAATATTATTCAGGATGGAACCCCTCCCTCTGTGGCATATCGGGTGGGGGGGATTCGAACCCACTACCCCCACACGCTGCTGGGCCGGCGGGGCAGTTCGGCGAGGGGACTGAGGCAAGTCTAGCCTCCATGTGTCTTGCGCCTCCAGTGCCCGCTAGGAGGACTGAGGCAAGTCTATTACGGGTAACACCTCAGGCGCATGCGCGGACCCTCCAGCTCCAACGGCTTTCCTGTATACTCGGCCCATTTGAACCCGAGTTCTAGCTTGAGGCTGACGTACCTACGTGCGTACCTACCTACATATCGGGCGAGATGCCGGTCGATATATGTGCGGCATGTGGGGAGGAGCACGAGCCCCCCCGGGGCAGTAAGTGCAAGCGGACAAGGACTAGCAAGCGGTCAGTAAAGGCGGAGCTGCCTTCATCGGGCGAGGAGGATGCCGCGGAGGCGGGTGAGAAGTTGGTGGCGCCGGTTTCTTCGACGCGGCGCGCCGGTGAGGGTTCGCGCCTCGTGGTGGAAGACTACGAGGAGGATGACGAGGAGAGGGAGCTGAGGCGGCTGGTGGCGGCGAGGGCGCGAGAGCGCCGTAAGAAGGAGCTGCGTGCGGTCTTGGACGCCGGATCGCCGGAGGAGGAGGCAGTGACGGCGGTGCCGACGACGAAGAAGAAGCTGTCCGGGAAGAAGAAAAAGGCAGAGGCGGCCGGGGACCCGGACGATTCCCCTACAGACAGCAGCTCGGAGGACGGCTCAGGGTCAGACAGTGACTCTGGCAGAAGGCGAAGGAGGAGGCGTAAGCGCAGTAAGTTCGCTTTAAACAAATACACGATGAACGAGAAGCGTTTAAAAAAACTTTCGGTGATGGAGCTCGTCTACACGGCCCTGGTCTGGGGCATGAAACGTGGGAGGCGAGTCGGGTTTGAATATGATGATCTGGAGCGATATATCGGGCATGTGGCTTATATGTGCATGCATGCCTCTACAGCAACCTATACAGATCAGGCCTATCGTGGTTATGATAAGGCAATCAGGGACAAGGTAAAGGATGTTGGGCTAAAGGCGTTCACCATGGGCGATCATGAACTATCGTTGCTGTACTTCAATTTGGAAAATACGCGGAGCAACAAAGAGGCACGCCGACCATCCAGACCTACACAGGCTAGTAAAAGCTATGACAATTCCCGGAAGATCTGCTATGCGTACAACTACAACAAGGATGGGTGCAGTGTGCGCCGATGCGAGTACGAACATAAGTGCCTGAGCTGCAAATCAGGCTCCCACCCGATAAATGATTGCAAAAATAAAAAGAATTGACTTGTGTGCACGCCTGTTGAAAGTGGTGCGTCGGGGACCGTTGACCTAGTTGACTTTGAATTTCGCGCGGATATGAGCGGCTTCCAAGATGGCGGCCAAGATGTGGCGCGCGATTCACCTTGCTCCAAAAATGTCCCGCAGATGGTTGATGATGGCTGTGCCAATAATTTAGGCACCGCCTTGCTTGATGAGCCTGTACTAATTTGTGTTGCAGACCATGTTACCGTCGATTGTGCAAAAAATAATATTTGTGTTGTTAACAGCGGGGACTCGGACAGTGCGTACACGGACATTGAATACCCGGGCATGGGCAACGGTAATACCGACTGGTTGCGGGTGGTCGGGCCAGATAATTTAAGTGTACCTAATGATGACCTACACTGTTCCTTGTGGGTCAAAGACCAAGATGGTGATAGTTCAGTTAATAAATGTATCAGCGTCTTTGCTAGATGTTTGCAAGGCGCTTGTGACTGTAGGCATGATATTGGGGGTGCCTGCACGCAGTTAAAGCCGTGTCGTATCTATGCCGAGGCGATGTGCCGAGGTGACACGGACCCTGACTGGGAGTATATCCTCAGGGGTTCATGTTTCGGGTACCGGGTAATCGACCCGGATTGTGTTAGTTGTTACTTTCAGGGTAACTACTCATCTATAACTAAGAGTACCACGGGTAAGTTGATGAGCGATAGGCTGCAGAGGGAGATCGCTGCGGGTCTGGTGTGCATAGTCGATGAGCCATGTTTATGTGTCCACCCGTTGGGGGCCGTGCCAAAGGGGCACGATGACTTCAGAGCGATTGTTGATTGCTCCAGCCCAACTGGGTTCTGTGTGAACGAACACACCAGGTCCTGCAGGACAAACTTCAGCTATAATTCTGTAGAGACCGTCACACAGTTACTGCAGCAGGGGGACTATATGTCCACGATAGATATATCTAACGCCTATAGGGCTGTAAATATCCACCCTGCCAGCAGGGAGCGTCAGGGCTTGAGCTGGGATTTTGGCCAGGGCCGGGTACATCTAAGGGATAATCGCCTGTGCATGGGGCTCAGCAGTAGCCCATACGTCTTCTCCAAGATCAGTGATTTTGTTGTCCGCTGCATGGTCCGGGAAGGCTTTGAAGAATGTGTAAATTACCTAGATGACTTTTGTGTCGTGAGCCGCACGATTGAGGGCTGTACTGACGCACAGCGGGCACTGGTAGCGATCTTGAGAAGGCTGGGATTTTATGTGAGTTTTAGTGCTACGGCGCTATTTTTACATTGAAAGCCATGATGTAGTTAGCATTTCGTACTGCCTAATTCCAATATTATATTTTCTTTGCAGTGCGATTGTTGATATTATATGTTGTGGTGAAGAGCTCAGTTTTCTCCCGATTGGAGGATCTAGCTTCTTGTGTTCTGCCTATTTTTCTGCAGTAAGGGTCGGAATAATTCTTTTTTATATATACATACATATAAATTAATTATTTTCTTGATATTCCTCAACTTTCACTCCTTTTGACTTCCTTGTTCCACACTATTAGAAAACAGTCTCTCAAAATTTATTCAGTGGATGAAGGTTGTCGATGGTGTGGGAGTTGGAGGGTTGGCACTGTTCAATTTCAAACTCTCTATTTTCCTATGCAGTGCCTCCCTGGCTCTTTATTTTAAACTGCACTCTTTCCATTTTAAATTACTATCTATAGTAAGCGCTTCTGGCAGAACATGATAGACAGCATGTGCATTGGTTCCTGTTACGACAGGGGAGGATGCACATGGATGTAATTTACTTTGTAGGAGGCCGGGTTCTCGCTGGTGCCCAGTGCTTCTTATGAAATGTATTACATGCCTAATGTTGTATCTGCGGAGACTTTCTCTATCGCTATAAGTAACACCGCCCTTCTACTTTCATGCACTCTACACCGGAGCGGGTTGCCGTGTGTGGTGGGTCCTGGGTGTGTCTGCGTGACATGTTCGCGGTGTAATACCGTCTGTGATCTAGTGGCCAGGTGATACAGGCACAAGAAGGATGGACAGAGGAAGCTCCAAGAGGAGCCGCTCCGCGCACGAGGGGGAGCGCCCCTCTAAAGGTTCTCCTGAGATGGGGGGCGGCAGAGGGCGGACTGAGCAGCTCTTTGCTTCCTCTTGTCTAAGGGGTTCCACCTGGGGGGTATGAACAATTCTCTCCCAGCAAAAACATTCTATACACCAACTACATAGAGGCTGGGAGAGGTCGTTTTTATACGACTCATTTAAAGCTCTTTCTTCACCTAGATTGATGACATGTTTGCCTTGCAGCTAGCTAGCTAGATATTGCTATTCGCTGCAGGCAGGTCTAGGCATTGCGCATAAAGATACATAGCTTTGTAAGGCTTCTCTCCCTTTCAAGTTAGTTTTCATGTTGACTTCTATCATTTCTCGAATCTCATCGGTTTGTAGTCTGCAACCGGTGAGAGTATGGGGGGGCAGTGTAGTAGTCTGTACATGAGCTCTACTACCACGCGGTAGCAGCTGAGACTACCACTACTGGTGCAGTTCCACTACACTGTGCCAGGTGGCGGCACGGGTAGCCACCGTGCAGACCCCGACAGGGCTGACCTCTACTGCGGGTGGCTGACCCACCCCACACACACCTATAGAGTCGATGTGGGATCTGGCGAGTCAGGGGGCGGGTCAGACAACTACTGACGCCGCGGAGAGCAGATGGTTCAATAAACCAGGTTTGAAGCATACACTAATTGAATCTTGGTGTTCTTCCGTGTGTGAGCGTGCGAGTGAGAGTAGGACTACACAAAACTTGGGGAAAAAAACAAAAAAAAAACATAGGTTACTAACACCCAAAATCGCAAAAGGCTGGCCTGAGCAGAAACAGGTAAACACTCTTGGGCGAGGGACCAGACCAAGACAACACCACAGCTATCCAGCATTGAAAACAAGCACCCTCGCAGGAGCTTATATGTTATGGGCAGAGTAAATACCTTGGCAATAAAAAATATATATATATATAGGCCTATATATAGAAATAAATGCTATTTGAAATTCATTATATAATGACACAATTACAAATAGCAAAAATGCGAACTTGTCGTGATATATGCTGCCTTAGTGAAGAGATAATAACATAAAGCTATTCTGCACATAACTGACACGTTCAATGTTCCTGTACAACACCACCTATCTAGGGCCATAGATAGCGGGCGGGGGGAAGAAGTTGCACCCCAACAAAAACCTGAAAACCCAGTATGTAACCTCGCTGAAATGGCTGGAAATAGCATTTCAGAGACTCTAGATTAAAAAAAAATGTCATGTGAGGAAGGGGGAAAAGGGGCTACTACCTAGCCCCCTATTACCTCACTCATCGATTCCAAGAATTTATCTGGCACCCCAAACAAAAAAATACTAAGTACGGTTGTGCCTATTGTGAGGATAACCGGAGGAATGTCCTTTGTTCCAGAAACAAATATATACGTTCTCTGCTATATTCCAGACTCATGCATGGTCCCATTTCAATATAGTGCTGCCATCTGGTGGAATCCATCTGAACCTTTATGGAGTAACCAATATCAGTGGTGCAATATAGTGGCGCCATTTGGTGGCATCCACCTGTACCCCTATGCAGTAACCCATATCAGTGGTGCAATATAGTGCTGCCATCTGGTGGCATCCATCTGTACCTTTATGCAGTAACCCATATCAGTGGTGCAATATAGTGCCGCCATCTGGTGGCATCCATCTGTACCTTTATGCAGTAACCCATATCGGTGGTGCAATATAGTGCCGCCATCTGTACCTTTATGCAGTAACCCATATCGATGGTGCTATCTAATGGCGGAGTTAACAACACTTGCCGTTATGTGACTCAGAATGGGTGCCACTCTGGTTGAAGTGACCAAAGTTAGTGATAACCATCAACATTACTATGAAATGTGTACAACAAGCACCAAAAACATGCAATTAACAACCCATACATGGAAAGGTATCAGAGGAGTACGTAGATAAAAGATTCACCAGGTACTTGTAGTACACGGGTGAAGGACAACGTAGTGTAAATACGGGCGAAAATATGTTTAGTATGGAACATGAACTAGAAACTGTGGCTCCATTATCAAATGGCTACATATCTAGCCATAGAGTTGGTGAAATGGGCGAGAATGCAAAAAGACAAGATGGCAGCCAGAGAACACTGTTGATTTCACTTTTAAATCGCATTAAAGTATATGTTTTATTATATTTTCCAACTCAAAACTAGTGGGTAAGCATGAAGACATATACAAAGAATAAATGTTGCTTCTTAGATTGAGAAATTAGGCTCTCATAAAGACCCAGTTCATTAGCCCGATTTTTCGACCGTTTGTATATAAGGCTGATCTTCACCCGTGTACTACAAGTACCGGGTTTATCTAAGGAGTACGATGATGTGCAGAGGAGTAGCGATAAGAACCATCCTAAGACTTAACTACGGTTTGGTATTAGGCTTACATAAAGCTACCTTCAGTATACCCGAGTAATTGATTCCATTTCATTTTTAACAATGTCATGAATTTAGCCAGTGGACTAACATCTATGACACAGTAAACAATTACGTCAATGAGGACCAGGACAGTAACCAGGGCTTCTTTTCACTGTCTGTCAAAGATGTGTGGGCATGCGGACACTATTCCCTTGATTATGTTGTAAAATGTGTTGTCAATGTCGCAAAATAACCACGCCTGCCTAATACTCCAGTGCCACTACTGCATAAGCATATTCAACGCTGAAAGAAGAGGGACAACCAGCCATGTTTGAACTTGTCTGAGCCCATTTGAACCTGCTGGAAATGGACTTTCCTCTTCTTGTTTTTGCGAGAACTCAGTGTCAGACAAATAGAGCTGTTCTTTTCTATTGAAAATGGCAGCCCCCCAAAATAGCTCTGATTGGCTCAAATTATGGAAAGGTCCCAGTTGAATATGCCCATTTTTTTTTAGTACTTTCTTGTTCAGACATAGTCACACATTTATGTATCTTTTGCACAGATTAAAGTGATTGAAGTATATTTGAAATTTATCTACATCAACTTCTGTTTAAATCACACAATATCAGTACTTAAAGAATGGGAAACTCATCCTGCAAGCATATGCTCAATATGGGCCGTTGGTTGTAATATATGTGTATGAGACATCCAGGCACATACAGAGAACAAAGGAATATGTAAATGAGGTGATGTCACAGATGGAGGGTGCCGGCAGCTCGGGCCCTGGATCGTGAATAAAGCATTCAGTATCCAGAAGTCAAAGTGTTCAGATGTTGTACTTTTACATGGTGTCAGATGAGGAAGAATGCCGCCCGCTAATACACTGCCAGGTCTCAGGCCGCCAGGACAGCTCATCATCTGCAACAACGCAAGATCGAACTGGAAAACATGGATCAGAGCATATGATATTTATGCCACCGCTGCCAGTTTAGCTACGAAAACAGAACGAGTGCAATGCTGCATCTTTCTACATGTCGCCGGCGAAGAGGCGCAAAAGGTATTTGCCAATATGACCATCGTGCTCGCTGACTGAGACAAGATCGGTCCACTCACAGATGCCTTTCAGGCATATGGTACCGGTAAATCAAACATCATAATAACACGATACCGGTTTAATTCTCATAATCAAGCTACTCAGAACATGTCCACGTATATTACTGTGTTAAGAGACAGACTGAAGGACTGTGAGTATGGTTCAGTGGATGAGTCACCACTGTTACACGATCGGTTGGTGGCTGGCATAAAAAACACAAGGTTGAGGAACATATGTGCGAGCTGAGTGAGTTCAGTTCTGATCAGTTGGAGGACAACAAATCGGACGTTGAGACCAAAGAAGTCCATTTTTTGAATAGGTATGCTACTGCACGTACCGGTTCGTCCGCCTGGGCGCCATCTTGGAAATCGCCATCTTTGCAGGCTGGCGATGCTGATGCTGGTGAGTTCTAGATCACTTGTCCAAACTGTGGATACGAACACCGCCGGGAAGTCTGCCCAGCGAAAGGCAAAGCTTGCATCGCGTGTAAGAAGATTGGGCATTTCGGGAAGGTCTGCTGGAGCAGACTCGGCAGAGTCAACAAATTGACCATCAAAGAGCCCGACCCTCACAATGTTGTGCAAGACCCGGATCCGGCGGAAGTCAATGTGTTGATGACGGATCTGTTTGTGGGGGCTGTCGACCACAGCAGGTAGAAGGATCAAGAACTCTGGTATGTGACTGTCCGTGTGAACGGTCATCCAGTCAAGGTCAAGCTAAACTCCGGGTCGGAGGCGAACATTCTGCCTAGGAACATCTTTGACAGAATAGCACTGGGGTGACTGATGAACACCCGCTGTTCACTTTTGACTTTTTCAGGGCATTGGATCACCCCGGACGGTGAGGCGGCGCTTCAGATCGACGACAGAGACTTCATGTTCCAAGTGGTGTGGAACTGTCAGCCAATTCTTGGTAAGCAGGCATGTGTTGTGTTGAACCTGTTGGCACAGGTCGACAAGGTGCATTCCAGTGTGCCAACAAACATTTCCACACCGACCGATGAACACAGTTCGCGAGCTGAACATCTGGTAAGCAAATACAAAGACGTTTTTCAAGGTCTAGGTCTCATAAAGTCAAATACTATCATTCATGTCGATAAAAGTGTGCAACCTGTTGTCGATCCACCGAGGAGGATACCATATGATATCCAGGACAAAGTTCACAATGAGCTTAAACGTATGGTGGAAATGGGTGTTATTGTTGAACAAGATGAGCCCACTGAATGGGTCAATTCTGTAACTATCGTGAACAAACCAAACAAAATAAGAATCTGTCTGGATCCGACTAAGTTGAATAAGGCTATCAAGAGAGGGCCATTTCCGACCAAAACAATTGACAAAATTATAGCTAAGACGGCTAATTCCAAATATTTCTCAGTGTTAGATGCTATGACCGGTTATTGGCAGATTGAGTTGGACTATGAAAGTTTGTTGTTATGCACATTTAACACTCTGTGGGGCCGGTACAGGTACACCAGTCTGCCTTTTGGCATCAAAACAGCCGGTGACCTTTTTATTCAGGAAATGCACCACGTCATGGGCGATCTGCCAGGTATCGGTATAGTCACGGATGACATTTTGGTATTTGGGTCAACCATAGAGGAGCACAACGACAGGTTCAAAGCAGTGTTGGACCTAGCTAGGTCGGTAAATCTTAAATTAAATAAGTCAAAATTGTTGCTATGCAAAACTACAGTAAAGTATGTAAGTCATCAACTTACCCAGCAAGGTGTGAAGCCAGATCGAGACAGAATACAAGTGAGTGTAGACATGCCAGAGCTGCATGACAAGCAAGGTGTGCAGCGATTTCTAGGCATGGTTGGGTATGTGCATGAGTATATACCTAACATGTCCGAGATTGCCAAACCACTGTGCATGCTCCTCGCTAAGGATGTTGCGTGTCACTGGCAAAGCGAACAACAAGTTGCCTATGACAAGCTCAAAGAAAAATTGAAGACTGCTCCTGTGTTGGCATACTATGATGTTGAGAAGCCCATTGTAGTTCAGGTAGACCCTTGTCAGTCAGGTTTAGGAGCTGTATTAATGCAGGGAGACAAACCAGTCGCACTTGCATCTCATGCACTTGACTCAGCGCAGTGTGGCTATGCCACTATTGAAAAAGAAATGCTCATCATATGTTTCGGATGCCAGAGATTTCATGACTATATCTTATCAAGGAAGTTCAAATTCAAACAGACCACAAACCATTGGTGGCGATAATGCAGAAACCCATTCATAAGCTGTCAGCACGAATGCAGAGAATGCGAATGCGTTTGCAAAATTAAAATTACAATGTTAAGTTGTGTCATGTTAAAGGTTCTCTAATGTTCTTTGCAGACACGTTGTCCCGAGCACACAGTGCCAATGTAGGTCATGCTGACCTGTTTGATCACACACTCAGCGTCGCTGCAGTGTACAGGCAGTCATCCAGTCTGTTAAGTAAAATTGTCCGAGAGTATGAAACTGATGTATCGATGTCCATGTTGATAACACAGATTGAAAGTGGGTGGAACACTACATGCATACAAACACCTCCATGTCTTTGACAGTACATTCCATACAAGGATGAGCTAACGGTAGAAAACAACTTAGTTATGAAAGGCAATCGAGTTGTGGTACCTCCAAAGCTCCTAGGTGAAATGATTGAAGCGTTGCATGAAATGCACTTGGGGATCACTAAGTCTAAGCAGTTGGCATGTGACTGCATGTTCTGGCCGAATATAAATAAAGAAATTGAGGATAAAGTCAGTTGGTGTGACACATTTCAGCATAATCGTAAGAATTTGCACAACAAACCTTTGGTAAACCCCCTGATAACATGTCAGCCATATGAAAAAATAGGTGCAGATTTGTTTGAGATAAATCATGAGAATTACCTGATAACTGTAGATTATTACACTAAGTATCCGGAGGTAACGTTGTTGAAAGATACGTCATCTGTAACAGTCATCGAGGCTATGAAGGATAACTTTGCGAGGCATGGTATTCCGAGCCGGCTGGTTTTGGACAATGGTCTGCAGTTTAAGAGCCATGAATATAAAGAATTTGCCAAACACTATGGGTTTACAGCCAACTATTCAAGTCTGCAGTATCCCCGAAGCAATGGCTAGGTCGAGAGGTTTGTGCAGACACTAAATAACATGTTGAAGAAGTGTTTAGATACGAAAACAGATTTTCAGTTAGCTTTGTTAAATTACCGAAACACTCCGTTGCCTAGCTTGAATGCATCTCCGGCTCAGCTGCTTATGGGCAGAAGGCTGAGAGGGAGATTCCCGATGGTGGAAGAGAATTTAATACCCGAAACACAAAACCCGAAGAAAGCACAGACAGTGAGGCAACAGCAAAGCCAGGAAAGATTTCATGACAAGAAATGTGGTAAAGCGCACAAACCGATTAGAACTGGTGACAATGTTAAATACAAAAATCATGTAGGAGAGTGAAAAAAAGGGGTGGTTCTAGAATGTACAGGGGTGTCGGGTAGAGAATATCAAATTTTGAAAGAGTCGGGAAATATGTTGTATAGAAACAGGGTGCACATTATAAGGATGCCAGAAGGGAGGCAGCCCAAACTAGTCGGGCAGGCACAAAGTGTGCCGACAGCGCAGTCAAATATAAGCAATGCAGCTAATCTAAGTATATATTTGAGTTATACTACGTCAAACTGGATTATATGTCATTTGTAGGCTGAGCAGTCGGATAAGAGAGACACTTCAATGCCATAGTGCATTTGGATATTCGATAAACATTGTGTTTGAAGCTAAATACACACTGTATTTTATTTTATTGATTGTGTGATAAGTAGAAACTGTATAGCACTTGGGGATCTTGAAACATTTCATGTTCAGAAATACTTTGAGGGGGGGATGTAATATATGTATATGAGACATCCAGGCATGTACGAAGAACATAGGAATATGTAAATGAGGTGACATAACAGAAGGAGGGTGCCAGCAGCTCGGGCCCTGGATCGTGAATAAAGGATTCAGTATCCAGAAGTCAAAGTGTTCAGAAGTTGTACTTTTACAGCATTCACCACAGTCACATATAAACAAAAGAACCCTCAAAAACACTGACGCTAAGACTTGGAACTTAAACTTTAAATGCTAGTAGTTAGTGGGAAATAATTAACACGTTATCACCCTAATATATGTTAGGTCCATTTTGATGCATGTCAAAAGCCTGAGTGTCAATGCACATTGCCCAATGCTCTTGGTCATCAACTGCTATTTTCTTTTATTGATGCCCGATTGATAGCTCTCATCTCAATAGAGCTGCACATGCCGATGGTTTGGAACATTTGCTATTTATTTTAGATAAAGAAATTAGTTTGTTCATTACAGGCTACCTTATTTCAGGTTGAAGTATAAATAACTAAATATGGATATTTTAGGAAGAAACTCTTTTACATTACTTGAGACATGCATAAAGAAATGTCAGACACCTTCGATTATAGCAGTAACAGATTAACAATATAATTTATAACAGTATTTAGTAAATGAATTGCACCTGTAGGATACCAAGCATATTAGAGTGTCACATATTCCTGAACCTGAACTGCAAATTGAACGTGCAATACTCTACTTATTTACGATTTTAATTGATGAAAAGTGCTGAGAGTTAGGGGTCGTCCATAGTTGTGTACATTTCCAAGGAAATACAAAGAGTAGGCCTACTAGTACTACTTTTCAAGACCCCTCCTTCTTACCCCCCAAAGTAATAACCATCAATATTTATCTACAGACCCAAAAGGGTGTCTAAATGAGTTAAGCGCGCACCTGCCGTTTTGGTAGTCATGGGATTCAAACCCCCAGTTCGAAGCCTGGTCAAGTCAAACGAATAACTTTAAAATTGCTACTTATTGCTACTTAGCCGTGCATTCGGCATTATTAGGATAGGGCAATGAGCAGTGGAATGAGGAAGACCAATTGTTCACGATTTAAAATTCCCCCGCTTAATCAACTACTGTAGAAACAAACAAAACATGTCTGAATGACTGAATATGGTCGCCTAATTCACGAATGTGGAGACACTAGTGGTTTATGGTGGTTTTTTAATTTTCTAACACGGAAAGAACCAGCAAGTACATTATGGGTGACTGTACGTTCATCAAGATCTCCCGTGCCCTCAGTCTTCCTTTTGGTGTGACCGGACAGGACTTGAACCGTCAACCCCACCCGTGTATGATCCGTGTGAGAGATGAAAGGTGGTGATGTGGTGCTGATGGCGACTTAAACGGCTGTGGGGAGTTTCAAATCGCTCGTTGGTTCGGGCGGAAATGGGGGAAAGCCTTGTGTCGCCACCTAGTAGAGTCTCTGCAGTTTGTGTATTCGCCGTGGGACAGTTCCTCAAGGTGGCACCACCGTATTGGCAGTGGCCGCCGGGTTGGATTAGTGTTATCGGTTCAGTACAGGGGACGGGGGTGGTGGCGCAGCGGCGTTTTGTGTAGTTGTCAAGTCTCCGCCATGAATTCTCCGCCGTGAATTAGCCATATTATGCTCAACTCATCATGCTGTCGGTCGCGATGCGACAAAGACTGCTTTGATTACTTGATTGCCGCTCTCCATTTAGCTCTCTGCTGTGAGAGTTGCTTCCATGAGTCGGTCTTAATGTCTCTCAGCTTCAGGTTTCTCTTCATGGTATCCTTGAACCAGAGACGAGGCACCCTCTCTTTCTGTAACCAGAAGACAGTTGAGAATAGAGGATCTGCTTTGGTAGCCTGTCTGATGACATCCTCATGAGGTCTCCAGTCCACCGGAGATTCTTTTTGCTCAGAAGACCTTCCATAGAGGGCAGCCCCGTCTGTTCGAGTTGTCACTTTGTCCTTCCAGGTTAGCCTCATGATTGAACGCAGATGTTGCATAATGAAGGCATGCAGCTTTTTCACCTGTCGCCTGTACCCAGTCCAGGCCTTGGCTCCATATAGTAGGGTGGATAGCATGATTGCCCGGTAGATCTTGCCTTTGACCCGAATGGACACATGGTGGTTGTTCCAGAGTCTCTGGCGTAGTCGTCCGAAAGATGCGCTAGCCTTGGCCATCATCCTCTGTATTTCAGCATCAATGCGTCCATCACTTGATATAGTGCTCCCGAGGTAGGTGAATTCCGTAACAGAGTTCAGATTGTTTCCATCAACCATGATCTCCTCCTCTCGGGTTCTTGTAGAGTTGGGTTGGTAAAGCACCTCCATCTTCTTGATGTTAATCTTCAGGCCAAACTTCTTTGATGCATCGGAGAAAGCGTCCACTATTTTCTGGATCTCTTCAGCAGAGTGGGCAACCAGTGCACTGTCATCTGCGAATAGTGGCTCTCTCACCAGTATCCGAGTAGTCTAGGTCTTCGCTCTGAAGTGTGCAACATTGAATAGGTCAGCGCTCTGTCTGGACTGTATATAGATGCCATCCCCCATGTCTTGGAAAGCCTCATCGAGCATTCCTGATAGGAAGATGGAGAAGAGCATGGGGGCCAGTACACAACCTTGCTTGACCCCATTGGTAACTACGAACGATTCCGAGACTTCCCCTCCAACACTAACATTCGCCATCATTCCTGTATGTAGAGCCTCGATGATAGTTGTGAACTTAGCATTTCATGAAAGCTGCCTGCAAAAGTGTTGAAGTGCTGCTGGCTTTTGCAAGTTACCAGCGGCACTCTCTCGGGGAGCAAATAGAGGTTTCACACTGGCAAGAACATGTCAAGACAGGCGCAGAACTATTTGTCCCTGCAGTGGCTGCTCGGGATATGTTGGGAGTTCCATACATCAACCGCCCTTAATGCTGCCACAGTGACATGGTTTTCTGTTTAGGGTTTGCTCCCTTAGCCTTCGGTTCTGTCAAGAACCTGTACCACAAGGCACTGGTTTACAACTCTGCAGGGCAGGGGCATCAAACTCCCTGAGGTATTGAAATACCTGCAATACCTGCATACCACCATCAAGACACGAGACGGAACTACAAAGTATGGGACATTTATTTGGTCTAAGTTCAAAAAGCATCAGGTCAAGTTTCAATGTCAGGTAGTAGGTTTGATTCTCTGCATGACCCGGCACTCAACTCTTGTAAGTCAAATTTGTTTTATAAGTAGCGTCAGGTGGGGCGGTGAGATAAGGTGGGGGGTGGTGTTGGTCTGGTGTCTGGTGGGTAAGTGCCATTGGTGCAGCGGCTGTGGGAGGAAGTGACGTCAGGTATCGGTCACCGGGTACAAGTGGCTGCCGCCAGTGCGCGTGCCGTGTCGCCACCTGGAGTTAGTGCAGTTCTGGCCGCCTATGATTAAAAGGGGTTTGGGGTGGTTGGTTAGCATTAGGGTCCAGGAATCAAAAGGGGGAAAAACTATCTGTCCCGACTCGGTCCCGAATTACCCACATTGCCGAAGCAACATGACCTATGTAGGCCCTAAATAAATATTTGTGTTTAAGTTGCCGAAAAATATCAACATTTTGTAAACTTTTTACGACTGTAAAATGGTGACAACTTTGGACGGCCCCTTACAAGCTAATTTAATGAATACAGTTTCTCCTCAGTAAGAACTCAAAGGTCCTCTGATGTCATATCAATCATAATATTTATATATACTTACCTACAATATTATCATCCAACGTGCTCTTAAGTATCAAACCATAGAAATGGTTTCTATGTTGATTCAACGCCACTAAATGATTAATGTTGTACCATAAAAAGCATGCATAGACGATATATATTTAATTTCACCATTTGCAATGTCACAGATCCAGCTATACAAGATACAACTGCGCAGGAAGCCAGTACCAAAATGGATGTCAGCACTGATGGTAATTGGGTAATTCTATTACTTTCTAGCAGGGACACCTGTGCATTGGCCAACATAAAACAATACCCAATAATCTTACAGAATTGGTGTTGTGAGACATGACACTTGGTTTTGCATGAATAGGTCGCACAATGCTAAACCTGTCTGAATGTCCATATTGTGTTATGTCTTCTTATATAGCAACATTTTTGAAGTTGCATAATCCGTTGAAAACATTAAAGTTGCATAGACCGATGGACACATAACATTTTCAAAACTAAAACCCCTTATCTAGATTTAATTCTAGATATTGAACTTAGATACTGGCGCACTTAATAAGCATGCTTTACTGCCTAGAAGGTCGTAATAAGTCAATTTAACAATACTTGTTACTATCGAAGTCTATGGTGCGAGAGATTTGGCCTGCTTACAAAAATTAATTTGACATCTTTTGACATAAAACATCTCCAAAGTTAGCAATTTATTATAAAAGTTAAACCAAACTAAACTAATGTAGACTATAATGGTTGGCATAATGTATTTATCTCAGAAAATGGCAGACATTCAAAAGCATCGGACTATGCAGCTTGAATATTCTAAAACAAAGCACTTACCTAGATTTAATCTTACATATCCAACTTAGATACTGGTGCAGTAATTACACATTAATTGCAGTTCAGTGCAAAGCTGGTACGTTCAAGTATTGGAAATTGAACACTATTCAAATACAACATCAAGTATTTCAGTCTGCACACCAGAATTTATTATACATGTTTTCACTTCAAACATCTCCAAATTAACCCTCTCAAACAATGGTTCAATCAAATTAAAGTAAGATAGATTATTTGGAGAGACCTCAGTTAATTATCCATGAATAAAATGTCAGAAAGTCAAGAACATCAGATTATGCAACGTTACAAGACAAAAGTGCACAAGACAAAAACTCACAAGACAAAAGCTCACAAGACAAGACGTAAATAAGCTCTGTGATTATCATAATGATTTGGGGTTGATAGGTCATGAAGCTGTAAGGTATCAACCCCTAGATGTGTTTCCCCATTTAAGTGATTGCTACTGAATTATGGTGTACATGTATGAGTGAAAGCTTTCAATTAATCATTTCCAATCACACAAATATAGCTCTCGGAAGTATGACTACACAGGAAACGAGTACCAAAAGAGATGAGAGCACTGATGGTAAGTGTGTCATTCTATTACTTTCTAGCAATGACCGGTGTGTAGTAGGCCTCTTGGCCAAGCAAAAGGCACTAGCCGATAAATTTACAGAATTGGTGTTGTGAGACATATGACACTTGTGTTTGCATGAGTAGGTCCCACAATGCTAAACCTGTGTGAATGTCCATAGCGCATTCTGTGTTCATTTCTAGCAGGATACATGAAGTTGCATAATCCATTGAAAACATTAATATTAAAAAACAAACGTCCATCTGAATTTTGTTCAAGTTAAGTCCTTCTGAAATCATCAACCATTTATTACAGTATGTTCTTCATGTGATGGGCTCCTAAGCTATAAAATGAGCATACAAAGCCTATACAAAGCCTATGTCCAGCACTTCAGTATCTACATCAAATTGCATTTTGTATCTTTTCACTACGAACAAGCCCAAAGTTAACCCATAAAACATAAAGTAGCTTCAAACGAAAGTAATCTATTTTGTAACGATCAACCTAATATAGTTGTCTGAAAGAAAGCCAGAAACACAATGCTATCGGATTATGTAGCTTCAACTACCTTACATGGAAATTAAATGTTGTGATTGATCCACGTTACTAAGCTAATCATATATAATGAAGGTGTAGTTGCTCTAATATGAAGTTTGAGGGGGATCTGAAATTATCATCATGATTTTGCTTTCTCGGTTCTCGGTTACAATAGAAGTTATCTTTCGATCCAATGGCACAGAAGTAGCCAGAATGACGCTCATTGCAATACCCTGAACATACAAAGGTAATTGATTTCATTTTGTTATTTGCAAATTCCCAGATATAGCTACTGGAAGTTCAACTACACAGGAAGCGAGTACCAACATAGATGTCACCACTGATGGTAATTGTGTCATTCTATATTTTTCTAGCAATGACAGTTGTGTATTGGCCAACACAGAACAATAGGCCTCCCCAATAATATTATGGAATTGGTGTTGTGAGTGTGACACACACAAGTGGTGTTCATATGGGTGACTGTCACAACAGAAAGCCTGTGCGCATAGACTTACCGATAATTGAGGGTACATGGATATATTGGCTGGTTTGATTGACCCAAATGTGATCCAATGATTTCCAAATTAATGGCATATAATATGCATTATTGCCGTAAAATGAGAGTCTCTCTCAGGTGTGGCTGAATCTATTCGTCATGACCTTGTCAAGAGGCTCTCACGACTCAAACCTTAGATTTGCTTTATATTTTAATTTGTTGTGCTTACTGAGTCTGTGCCCAGGCATGAGTGACAGCTTTATTTTCTCATTGGGACCAGACCAATCCAGTATCACAGCTGTCCAGCATTGACAAACAAGCACCCTCACGGGAGCTTATACGTTATGGGCAGAATTTAAAAAAACTTGTCACAAAAAAAAGAGACAAAAAAAAGAATTTACAATGTAGCTACTGAAGATATGACAACGCTGGAAGCAAAATCAACATCCAATTCCTCCCCTGGAACTAAGTAGCATACATTGTTCTGGCCACTGTCTAACAAGCTGCTGTTCTCTTTATTTACATCACTGCGTCCTGACTAAATATCGTAAATTGTTTTCCAAAAGCTTAGCTAAAGCTGCTAGTACCAGCACGTGTCAGAAACAGTGATTGTTACACAACTTTCAAGGGTAAACCTCCATGAACACTTGAATCAACCAGCCTAGGTCAAGGCAGAATAATGGGGTCAGTGTTGCCATTCCTTACCTTGTCCCCCCTCTCTCCCCCAACTATACACTCTAGCCTCAACTAGTAGCAACCAACTAGTTCAAAACCTCCACCTACTAACTGAGTGTGCATGGAAATGATTCTAGTTGGAGCCTACTGAGGTACATAATTAAACAATATTAACCTACTTACTCAATATGCCCCATGCGAGATTGCCATAAAGATCAGTTCAACCACAATGCCACTCTTCATCCCACCATAACCCTTTCAATAAGTATATATATAACCTGTAGACAGATATTTAGTTGTGCCCCCATTCTACATAGCTACCTCCCACTGTGCTACTTTTGTTCTCTTATCTCTTTCTTTACCCATCATTAATATCTGTTTATTGTCTTGTAATTGTCTATCTATATTGTTGTAACCTTGTTTAGTGTATAGTTACAATTGCTATTAGGGATGTAAGACCAGTGCATCAGCACTGATGACATGTTATTCAGAGGAATAAAAACACTTGAACAAAAAAAGCAAACAATAGTTCGATCAAAGCATCAAACTTTCAAAACCAAAGCCTTTACCTGCTTACCTAGATTTGATCCTCCAAATGCAACTTAAATAGTTGTGCACTTATTAAGCATGTGTTGCTGCATAGAAGGGTGACTAAATTCAATTTAAAGTTGCATTGTATACCTCACCCAGAAACAACCGAATCCAGCATCAAAAGCTCTCCAAACATACCTTTCCTTAGTTTGTTCAGTTCATGCCACTGAACATGTGGGAGGAGAGTGTTGAGGTCTGTGATGCATGAATGACATCATAGGTGGGATTCCCTCATCACAGGACCTAGAGGGGTTCCCAACACACAGGGGAATCCATGGCAACCACCAAGATGGCAGCCACAGAAAGCTCTCAATTCAGCTTTTAAAGTCTATTAATCTACATGATTTAATCAATTATTCACACAAAAAGTAGCTGGTTATGATAGATAAAAATTTGAACTTTATATTTATCATTTTAGATTGCAAATTCTAACATTTTTCTCCATACGATTGTCTAAAAGCCTTGTCAGTGCTTCTGGACTAACTACAACACAACAGGAGCAACCAATTTCAGCACTCTCCCCCCAGTATACAGTTGCATAAACTGAAAACCTGCAAAGATATGCTTGGACAGCATTTGTCAGAGTACGGTTTGTGTCTCAGCAGCCTATACCGGGTCCCTTTAATAGAACGTGTTTCTGATGTAGCCTCTGGTGTCAGAATTCTTATATGCACACCAAAATTAATGTTGCACGTATCTGGTTCAATTATCTCTAAAGATAGCTACTTAACATCAAATTTATTTCAAATTAAAATGGGGTAGTTTATCATGATCAACCTAAGAAATCTAAATAGAAAAGTGGTAGAAACTCAAAAATATGGGCCTATCCAACTTAAAGGTGGACAATCTCAAATTATTGGTTTTTCATCAGTTTCTTTTTGTTTTCTTGCTATTTTGCAGATGCGGTGCATCTGAAATTATCGACCTGGATAATCATCATGGTTACTGTCGCCTGTGTCACCATCATACCCTCTGTTGTCGCCACTATTGTTTTCATCAAGAAGCAACTGTACGTACATATCCATGTACTCTGAGCTCTGTGTCACTATCACCCACAATCTGATCATTTACCTGATCGGGTCACTCAAACTTTGAGTCAAAGCTCTGTACGTACATATCCTTGTACTCTGAGCTCTGTGTCACTATCACCCAGAATCTGATCATGTACCTGATCGGGTCACTCAAACTTTGAGTCAAAGCCCTGTACGTACATATCCATGTACTCTGAGCTCTGTGTCGCCATCACCCAGAATCTGATCATTTACCTGATCGGGTCACTCAAACTTTGTGTCAAAGCTCTGTATGTACATATCATTGTACTCTGAGCTCTGTGTTGCTATCACCCAGAATCTGATCATGTACCTGATCGGGTCACTCAAACTTTGAGTCAAGGCTCTGTACGTACATATCCTTGTACTCTGAGCTCGGTGTCACCATCACCCAGAATGTGATCAGGTACCTGATCGGGTCCCTCAAACTTTGAGTCAAAGCTGCATAGTCCGATAAAAGGTTAAGATTTTCAAGAAAAACAAAAAGACTGACCTAGATGCAGTCCAACATCTCAACTTAGATACTGGTGCACTTATTAAGGACGTGCATTATTAACATCATGCGGGTTCATTTGCCAAACAAAATTCCAAGACCACGGCTCTTCCAACTGCGGTGTCCCATTCCCATAAGTATAATAAGCGCGACAACAAGGAAAACCCAACCAGCATGCGCTGAGCTTGTTAAGTCTACCCAGTGAGTGCAACTTTGGGAAACACCAACAACTCGGTGAGCCCTTCTCAGAGTGAGTCACCTGTTTGTAGTAGTTTCATATTCATATTCAGACATAATCACAAATATTATTTATGTATACCACATATTAAACAACAACCCAACTTCCGGTACCCATCGCACATATTATTTATGTGTACCACATATTACAATTCCTGGACGACATTTTAAATTCACGAAGCTTCCTCTTAAATGTTTAAATCATACCATATCAGTTGTGTCATGAATGCGAGAATTACTTTGTAAAATGGATGCTCAATGAAGGGCTTGTTAAGTCGACCCAATGGCCGTGTAATAGAGCTGGTTGGGTCTCCTCCTTCCCTAGTTGTTTACCCTTCTCCCTGTATCCCTGTTGCAGGGCCAGAGCTGCAGACTTGAAGCAGCAGCAGCAGCCGCCGCAGCCTCGCTGTCTCTACTGGAACTACCCTGCGTCCCAGCTGCACAATCCCAGGTCGCAATACCTCAACTTCCAGCCGCACTCGCTTGCTCAGAAATTCCCCGGCATGCAACAGCCTCGCACGGCTCAACAACCCAACTTCCGGTACCCATTGGCCGTCCCACGAAACACCACTTTCGGGTCATACCCGCCGTCTGTACAATCCTACTACCAGCAGTTCCGTCAGTATTGACGGTACTGAGGGGAAGGGTTCTCAAGTTACCACCAGGGGGCGGCTTGGGAGAGGGGTAGAGGGAGAGAGGGAGAGGGAGGGAGAGGGAAGGAGAGGGATGGCAGAGCAGAGAGAAAGAGAGCAGTGATCGACAGAGCGAAGAAGGGAGAGAAGGGGAGATGGGGATGGAGAGATCAGAGAGTAAGAGAGTCGGGAGAGGGATGGAGGGAGGGAAGGGGAGAACAGAGAGAGGGAGCGATCGAGGGAGAGAGCAGAGAGAAAGAGAGAACAGAGACAGAGCGAAAGAGAGAGGGAGAACAAGAGAGAGCAAAGAAAGAGGGAGGTAGATAGGGAGAGAGAGCAGAGAGAGAGAGGGGGCAGATAGAGGGAGGGCATAGATAGAAAACCGAAAGACAGCGATAAATTGACAGAGAAACTAAGAGACAATGGCAGGGACAAACAGAGAGACAGAAGAGAGACAATAACAGAGAAACAGAGAAACATACATAAACAGAGAGACACGCAGATAGAAACAGATATATATATATATATATATAGAGAGAGAGAGAGAGAAATATAGGAGAACTAACGCCATGATAAGACTTTGAAGCTTTCTCTTTTTACTTAACCAAGAAAAACATATTTAATCAGTAATAAATACGTCATTACTACGTATTCATTCATGCAATTCTAAAACTAATAGCCTGCTAGGGTTCTGTTTGGTTGGATCAGAGGCACCGTCATTCCTGGGGAGTGTAGGCTTTTTGATACACCATTTATTGTAATCCAAAATTACTACATAAAAGTGCTTTCAACTATGCTTTAATACCGCTGAAGAGAACAAGCCTATAAAATCGGGAATACCTTCGTATATTGCTTCTGTAGACCTGACGAAGGGGTGGAATGCTGTTTTTCTTTGTGTTGTTTGTTATTTGTATTTATGGTGGAATAAATAAGAGAGCAGAGTATTCCACTTACAAATAATAACTTTCAATGCAACCATCTTTCTTCGGGTGTTTGTTCCCTTAAGCAATATTGCCAAACTAATTCCACTGTTTATATGATACGAGTACACTGTTGCCATGGTAACTGCATCATTATTACGGTTCAGATATAACCTAATGGTATGCGCCCTGGTACGTAGTGATGGGTGATATTTGTAATATACAAACAATCAAAATCCATAAACTTGCAACCACAAGCAGGGTTAAAGGTGAAAGACAATGTTTTGGCTGGTAACTGACATCTTCCCAAATGAAGGATACACATTGTTCATACCTCGAATACAATATTGTGTGTACACACCGTTTAAAATTATATTCATTTTCCAATATTTCAATATTGGAGTTCTTCTAACGAATAGTAATTTTGGCTCTGGGAAATAAATGCAGCAAATATATTTCCCTGAATGCAGGAAAATTGCATATGATTTTGAGATTTTGAAATATTCCTTAGATACTTTTTGTATATTTTACTTTTGTTTGAAATAACTTTCATTTTAGGGAGGTAGCTTTTTTTTTGTTTTCTTTGATAATTGAAATGAACACATGGATAATTCAGTAACACACAAAGAATACCTATAAAAGTATAATGTGGAGCTTTGAGTTTAATTCAACAATAATATAATTAATAATGTAGTTCTAGCCCTAATGGTGTATGCATCTGTTGTTCTGTATTGAGTCTTTCTCGGTGTTGCTGTTAGATGGGTGATGATTGGGTGAAGACACACCACATGCCTGCTCAGATGCTATGGACGAAGTGAGCGGCTCCGGGCAGGCAGTCACGTGGTGGGTTTGGTGGAAAAGCTAGATGGCATGCATGTAGTGGGTGGTTACAACGGGCTCATACCGTCATTGACAACAGTGACAGAGAATGTGAATATATAGTCAACTCCAATTAAAATCTGGTGGCGCCTCTCGCGGTTAGTGTTGAACAACTAAAAACACTGGTCATATCATATATGACCAGATGTTCTATCTGACAGTCCATTACTTCCAAACATTGAGAATTTTAACAAAAATACCCCCAAAACAGAGCATTAAACCCTTCATTGGACTCAGCTACACAAATTTATAATCCTGACCAAGTACTCCCGAAAAATGAAAGTAAGCACCGATTAACAACATCCTACATAGGAGGTTGAATGCATAAATGGTTTTGCCGCTGTCTTAGGTCCTATTTTCTCCTTCAAAATAGTTGGTCTCTATATAGTTTTGGAGCATATATGAGACTAGGCATGGGGTATGGTCAAATATCTGTTATTTGTAATTCACATCACTATTTCCAGTTTATATATGACATTAAAAAAGCAAAATGCTTGGTAAATAAATATGCTGGTCAATTTCAAATATATTTCTCAATCAGCTTTTAGTTGTGTAATGTTCTGATGCCGATCACCGGTTGTTTTCCCAGCAGCCACCAGTGAGTGAAGTGCCTTGTTCAGCAACCGACGCTTGGTGCGTGACAGTCACAAGTGTACTTTTACATGGTCGGGGATAAGACGTGACAGTCACAAGTGTTACATGGTCGGGGATAAGATGTGACAGTCACAAGTGTTACATGGTCGGGGATAAGATGTGACAGTCACAAGTGTTACATGGTCGGGGATCAGATGTGACAGTCACAAGTGTCACATGGCCGGGATAAGACTTGACAGTCACAAGTGTTACATGGTCGAGGATAAGACTTGACAGTCACAAGTGTTACATGGTCGGAGATCAGACGTAACAGTCACAAGTGTTACATGGTCGGGGATAAGACGTGACAGACACAAGTGTTACATGGTCGGTGATAAGACGTGACACTCACAAGTGTTACATGGTCAGGGATAATATGTGACAGACACAAGTGTTACATGGTCGGTGATAAGACGTGACAGTCACAAGTGTTACATGGTCGGAGAAAAGACGTGACAGTCACAAGTGTTACATGGTCAGGGATAATATGTGACAGTCACAAATGTTACATGGTCGGGGATAAGACGTGACAGTCACAAGTGTTACATGGTCAGGGATAAGACTTGACAGTGACAAGTGTTACATGGTCGGACAAAAGACGTTAACAGGTTGCATTAACTTCATGTACTACTCCTTCAGTATCTAACCTGGATTATGTAGAATACATGAGAGGCTACAGTGGTGACAGGTTGCATTAACTTCATTTACTACTCCTTCAGTATCTAACCTGGATTATGTAGGATACATGAGAGGTTTCAGCGGTGACAGGTTGCATTAACTTCATTTACTACTCCTTCAATATCTAACCTGGATTATGTAGGATACATGAGAGGCTTCAGTGGTGACAGGTTGCATTAACTTCATGTACTACTCCTTCAGTATCTAACCTGGATTATGTAGGATACATGAGAGGCTACAGTGGTGACAGCTTGCATTAACTTCATATACTACTCCTTCTCTACTACTACTCGGGTACACTATTCTGCTTTTACTTACCATTCTCACAACTCACCCTCTCGATGTAGTCCTTTTCTTTGTTGGTTTGTTGGGGTTTTATGTCCCAGCAACATCCATGGTTATATATTGATGTACTGAAACACTCGCTACAGGTTCCATTCATAGGTTACTCAAGAACATATATTGTAATGTGATTTTATATCCACTGAATTGTATTAGTTAATTTGTAGTTATTTTACATTACTTTAGTTATTATTCAAGTTCAACTATATGCAAGCAATATGTGTACCCGGAAACCTCTTTAATTTATCAACTCTTATAATGTATTGCTAATGTATGACTTAAATACTAATGCTACTAATCGACACGTAGGAACAGCTGAATAATAATAATAATCCATTTACTAAAAAAAACAAAAAAACAAGATAACACAGTGAAGCCCCAATATAACGTGCCCAATTTAGTGCGAATTTTGATATAACGCGATGATTCATTTGACCCAGAATTTCTTAATTCAAAAGTAATTCAGTAAACTGAACCCCCCACTAAGCACATATTACATCCCCCCTTCAACAAGCATTTTAATATTCGAAAAATAAGAATAATGTACCTTTTCAACAATAAAACATACTAACAAATATAAGTCCTTGAGTTTCTTTGTCAGAGTTCTCATGTCCTTCATTTACTCAGGTTATTGCATGTGCGGCTTTAATGTCTTTGGCATTTATAACAGTGTAAAGAATAACAGTCTAGGTTATATAGTGCTTAAGGCTAACAATAATACAGTTATCACAGTGGGCCATTTCGACCGGCATCTTAGCATCATTATAGGTCTAGCTGGGCTGGTTATTAAGTACTTGTTGTGGTTTAGTTAGAATAAATCTGCACCTAACTTTCCATAAAGTTGACATGTTATTTTGTGGTTCATGAGTGGTTCGTTATGCACATTTTGTCTGTTGTTTTGACATGTGTCACATTGACTTACTCTGTCTTCAATTTGTTTGTTGATGTTCAGCAAGAACATGCAATCCCTTGCTAATTGTTTTGACTTAGTTATGCCTAAGTGTGCCGAAGGCCTCGTGAAGTGAAGTAATGTAGAATACTCGAGGCATCGCCTAGTGACCTCTGGGTCGCCTAGGACACCTTCACCCCCCTCTCCCCCCCACACCAAAGCTATCAAGTCAACCAAGCTAGTTTTCATATAGAAACAGATAGGGGTGAGCTGTCAATGTCTAAAATTTGGTTAATATTGAATGGGGAACCTGCCAAAATATACATTATCTAGTTTATGTGAATACTATGGACATAATATTCAATTGAAATTACATTTAAATACAAATTATCTGTTCCTATAACATTGTGGTGCTTGTACTTTTGAATTAGTAATTTGTACAAGGGAACTGCCAATTGTTTTTATTTTATTTTTATTTTTTTTATTGACGAGGTATTTACTCTGCCCATAACGTATAAGCTCCTTTCAGGGTGCTTGTTTTCAACGCTGGACAGCTGTGGTGCTGTCTTGATCTGTTCCTTTGCCCAGGAGTGTTTACCTGTGTCTGCTCGGGTCAGCCTTCTGCAAGTTTGGTTGTTAGTAATAGCCTATGTTAGTTCTTTTGTAATTTTCCAGTTTGTTTGTCTAGTCTGAGTAATGATACTGTAATGGCCCACGGCTCTCCGACTCACCCTTTCTCACACGAAAGAACACCAAGATTCAATTCAGTGTACGCTTCACCTGGTTTATTGAACCCTCTGCTCTCCGCGGCGTCAGTAGTTGTCTGACCCGCCCCCTGACTCGCCAGATCCCACATCGACTCTATAGGTGTGTGTGGGGGGGTGGGTCAACCACACGCAGTAGAGGTCAGCCCAGTTGGGGTCTGACCGGTGGTGACCCGTGCCGCCACCTAGCGCAGTGTAGTGGTACTGCGCTGGTGGCGTCGTAGTCTCCGCTGCTACCGCGTGATAGTAGAGCTCATGTTCAGACTACTACAATACCTTAGCCTACTATGTACATCTACTTGGGTGACATGCAGGCTTGTGGGAGAGGATCCCGTTCCATTCAGATTTTTGTTATTTGTTACAGCATCCTTTCACCTAAACCCTGTCCTTAGATAGTTTATTATAATAATCACTTTCATTGGAATGAAAACCCATACTAGTTAATGAGAAATAACCAGAAATGTGAGCAAACCATAAACCATTTAGATTATGGAATAAAGAAATAGTCAGTTTTATTGGGGAACTTACCATGGTTTGTTGTAATAACTTCTCAAAAGCTCACAGTTAATGAGAAAGGTATATACAGTAACAGATGTATTGCTTTAGCAGTCTACCCAAGGGTGGTCACTGGAGGGTGTGGAGTGGGATTGCTCTACCTGTGTGGTATATTTACCTCTCACCACCTGTTGTGCTCATGGGGTTTACTGAGATTTACGGGTTCCTATTATTTCTTGTATCTGATTCTGTAGATGAACACAATGGGAGTGATGTGATATAGTTAAATAATTATTACACATCATAACTATGCTGGTACAGAGCAATACTTGTGAGTCATAGTAACATTACTCACTACATTTAACACAAACAACACATCATAACCATGTACATTTTCCATTTTTATTACAAACTGTTCTTCATAATATTTACACATACATTATTCTCATTGGTTAATTTGATTTTTGATTTGGTCGTAATGCTCGCATTGCGTTTGATTCGTGGCGAGGGAGGAGGACCCCCCCTCTCTCTCCCCTCCAGCACCCGTTGGGACGCTGACATAACACCCTCCCCCCCCTTCTCTCTCGGTCCTTATAACCGGCCGCCTAGCTGCTCTTAGCCACTCGCCTCCACTCACCCTCCTTGCATGGACACCATTTCTTCTTTTTGGCTATCTTCACTATGCCTCCACGCCTCCAAGCCTCGCCCCCCAGACCTACCACCCGTGCCATGCCCGCCGCTGCACGAGGACGGGGCCGCCGCGCCGGCCGCCGAGGCGCCCGTCAGGGGAGGAGCGCCTCCGCTGCCTCACCTGAGGCCGCCTCCGCGACCTCGTCCACGCCCAGCCTCCAGTCGGAGGCCACTTCGTGGGCGTCCTCAGTGGACGCCAGGATGTGCGCTCAAACCCAGGTTATAGAGCGCCTCACCGCACTAGTGGAGGCGATGGCAGTCGCGCCTCACTGGACGCCCGCCCCGGCCCGGCCTCCAGCCTCAGCATACGACCGCCTCACCGACATCATCCAGGAGCTGGCCCAGGGAGGCCCGGCCCCGGCGGCCCGCCTCCTTCCCGCCCGCGCGACCTCGCCTCACGACGTCCACCTGCTATACCGGTGGTACATGAGGCATGGAGTCTACCCCACCCAGCAGGCTGCCTCCACGGCCCGCCTCCCACCTGCCCTGCACGCTGCCCCCGACCACACAGCCGCCTCCGCCACCGAGGCGGTGCGGGATATCCTCGACTCCGCCGAGCCGCAGAACACTACCCGGCGAAAAGGTATTCCAGCAGGATACATCTTCCCACACGACCTCATCGAGAGGGGGCCGGAGGAGAAGGCACTAAAAAGGGGCGAGGCGTCCATGGAGGAATACAACCTCGCCCTCCGTATGCTGGAGTCTCCCCAGCCTTCCCCTCTACTCCATCCCCGGCCTCCTGCACCACAACCTCACGGTGCAGCGAGACTGTGGCCGACCGTCCGACGATACTCGGAGACCATATTCGCCTGGGTCGCGGATGGCCGGCTCCCGGACGGCTGGCACGACCCAGTCGCCATCAACGCGGTGCGGCTGGAGGTGATAACCACCCCAGCGACTGCACCAGGGAGCTCCTGACCTGCCGACCCCGTGCCGCATCCTCCCGCCCGGCTGCCCCCCAGACCCGACCAACCAACTCCGACCCGCACACCCCATACACTCGAGAGGCGTACGGCATCCCCTGCCCCACATGGAACAGGGACCCGCCTCAAACAACCTCACCCCGGCCGGTGAGGCGCATGGGGACCAGCTTTTACTCTAGCTATATTGAGTGATAGGTCTGTATTGAGACAGCAACGACGTGCACAATCACGACTGACAGATTTGAATATGACTAGTCAAGTGGATAATCTTAACTTTAATTCTTCTAAAATGTCAAAAACAACTGCTTCTTGAGGAGTTCAGGCTAGTTCAGTAGCAGCAGGAGAGAGTCAGGATCTAACGTCATTCCAGAATGAGGTAAAACCACTAAAGTGTGTAGAACACTTAACGGTAACTGAAAATAAGTGTACACGTGCAGATATTCATTCAGTAAACGTTGCGTCACCGTATGGTGCCAGTTCTTATGCAACGGGCGGACGTCTTGAGTCGCCGCGCGTAAACATAGCGCCGAAGGGTGAGGTAGCTATTGCATCTAAGTATAGATCAGGTTCGGTCACACAGCACACGGGAAAGTATGCGCTGTCAACGCAACAGCGAGGAAGCAATGGGAAAGCGATGCCGGCTGCGCAGGTGCAGTCGTCGATGTCTAAAAAAGGACAAGTGTATCGCCAGCGACCGCAGGGGACTGGGTGTGGTGGTTTGACTTGCTATTTATGTAACGATCCACATGTAATGAAATATTGTCCACATTTAAAATTACTGCGTAGTAACATTGGTCGTAATGCTTGCGGCCACCTCGGCGGATTTTTGATCCGCCGTGCCCTCCAGCCTATAAGCCCTTGGAAATACCCTCAAATACCCCATTTTTAAAGCCATTAAACAATTTATTTCTGGGGGAGTATGCCTCCGTACCTCCCTTGCAAGCTCGTGGCTGGCACCCCTCAAATAGCCCGTCTAAAAGCCTTTTTTTAATATTTCTGGGAGGGCATGCCCTCAGACCCCCCCCCCTTTAGCAAACTTGCCTTGCGGCTGCCACCACTCGGGTTCCAGCCGGCCCCACCCCACCACCCTTGCCGTCCCCCCGCACACCCACCATCAACCCTCCTCTCATCTCGCCGCGACCATCGGCCCTCACACCGGTACCAGAGGCCGCCCCCTGCGGCGACGCCGCCGCCATAATCGGTGTCACAGGGACCCCCCCATGCACCGCCCACCACAGAGACGCCGCCGCCCCCCATGACCGCACAGGGCCCACCCAATGCCACCACACTCCGACCAACCGTCCCACGCTCTCATCTCTGCCGGCCACCTGGCCACCCGACACTGTGATCAGACCGCAGGCCGCGCCTATGATGTCGCCACCTCAGATGTCGCCACCACAGCCGCCCCGGCGGTCCCCCACGCCACCCACGCCACCCACGACCCCCCGGACATGGCCTGTCCCCACCCGGAGGTCAGTCAGCCCGGCCCACGAACTACCGGCCAAAACCACAACACCTCCCACGCCCCCCTCCCCCAATGCCCTCTCCGCGCCAGGCACCGCCAACGCCCACCTAAAACCTCCCCCGGCGACAGAGCCTACCTCACCGACCTCCCCGGCCTCCCCCCCCGATGCCGACAACCTCACCCCGCCCCCCAGCCCACCCCCCTCCCCCACTACATTCGACGCCCCCCTCAACCTCCCCCACTGCACCTCCTCCCCCCCGCCCCCGCTACCCCCCCCACCACGACCTTAGCGAACCCATCGCCGACGTGGTCGACCCCCACATCCAGGACACCCTCCCCACCGCCCCCTCTTGCGGCCCCTCCCCCCACCAATACCGCCCCACCCTCCTCGCCATCTGGCCCCCATGCCTCTAGCGAGGCCTGGGCCCGCTACCCCACCTTCACCCACGCCTACGCCTACGCCGCACTCAGTGAAGCGGGCCTCCCTAACTTTTGGCTGCCCGCATCCCCCTTCCCTCCGGCCTCCACATCCCCGCCTGGCGCGCCCGCCTCCGAGGCTACCCCGACCCCGCCCTCTTAGACGTCCTCGAGTTTGGCTTCCCCTCAAACTTCACCGCCTCTTCCTCCAACCGCCCAACCTTTACCAACCACCGTGAGGCCCCTGAACACATCCCACATATACAGGATTTTATTAAGACCGAGCTCGCCCTCAGCGCCCTCGCAGGCCCCTTCACCGTCCCTCCCTTCACCCCTTGGACCCAGGTCTCCCCGATGATGACCCGCCCCAAGTCCGACCCGGGCAAGAGGCGGGTCATCATCGACCTCTCCTTCCCCCCAGGGGCCAGTGTCAATGCTGGCATACCCCGCCGGGAATACCCCGGCAAGCCCCATACCTACACCCTCCCCTCCATTGCCGACCTTGGCCGCCGCCTGGTGGGCGAGGGCTCCGGGGCCTACCTCTGGTCCGCGGACATATCGCGGGCCTACCGGCAGCTCTGCGCAGATCCTCTCTCCTGCCCAATATACGGGGTCACTCTAGATGGCAAGACCTATGTGGACCTCGCCCTCCCCTTCGGCTGGTGCTCCTCGGGCGCGGCCTGCGTCCAGGTGACAGCCGCCATCGCATGGATCATGAGGCGCGACGGATTCCACACACTCGTCTACGTCGACGACTTTGTCGGGTGCGAGGCCTCTTACCTCGGGGCCTGCCAGGCTTTCGATGCATTCCTCGCCCTCGCCGCCGCCCTCGGGCTCGACGTGTCCCCCGGGAAATGTCCCCCCCCCGCTGTCCGCCTCATCTGGCTGGGCTTTGCCCTCGACAGCGAGGTGATGATGATTCGCATCGCCCCCGACAAAAGTCGAGGACCTCATCCTCTCCTGTGAGGCTCGCCTCACCAGCCCGGCCATCACTTGCTGCAACCTCCAGAGCCTCATCGGGCGCCTGAACCACGTTGGCAGTTGCATCCTCCCCGCCCGGAGGTTCATGAGTCGCCTCCTCGGGGCGCTTCGCGGCTGCTTTGGCTGCGCCAGACTCACCCTCGATGGCGACGCCCTCCGGGACCTGAGGTGGTTTGCCCTCTACGGCCGGGCCTCCAATGGCCTCCACCTCCTCCGAGCCCCGGAGGGCCGCTGCCACGTCATCGAGTGTGACTCCTGCCTCTCGGGCAAGGGCGCCTTCACCGCCACGTACTGCTACGCCCGAGGGTACACACCCGCCTTCCGGGCGCGCTTCCCGGATATCCACGAGCTGGAGGCGGTGAACCTTGTCGTCGCCCTCCGTGCCCTCCTCCCGGAGGACGTCGCGGGGGCGACCGTCGTGGTCAATACCGACAACATGGCCTCCGCCGCCTCCCTCGCCTCCGGCCGCGCCCGGGACCCTACCCTCGGGACCTGTGCCCGGGAGCTCTGGTTCCTCGCTGCCACATGCAGTTTCACCCTCAACATCGTGCACAAGCCCGGGACGGCCCTCATCCTCGCGGAAGCCCTCAGCCGCGCCCACCTCACCGGACCCTGGGCCGAGGTGGCCCGCGCCGGGGCGGCTAGCCTCGGGCTTCAGTATGTATTCCCATCTCACGATGCATTCCCATTTAACCTGGGGCTCTGATCCAGGTTTCTCCCTGGCCGAGGTCGCCGGCGTCGCTCGCCCCCGCCTCGCCTCCCTCGCCCGGCGACTTGGAGGAACCATCGACGGCAACCCCAGGACTATGTGACCTACCTCGTGGCCCGGGGGCTCGACCCCCTTGCCCCCACCAACATTGACATTGCCGCCTACGTGGCCTCCCTCTACACCCGCAGGCTCGCCACCGCCTCCATCAAGAATGCCCTCTCGGGGGCACGCTCCTGGGTCGAGGCCGCCAGGGGCGGCCCCTCGGCGTTCGACTCTACCCTCGCCAAGGACGTTTGCCGGGGGGGCGAGCGTACCTCCAACCACGTCCCGCGCCAGGCCCCTCCTCTGATGCCACATCACCTCGCCCTCATTATCTCCCACCTCGCCCAGGCGAGCCCGGCCTCAATCGTTCCTCGGGCCACCCTGCTCCTCGGGTATTTCGGCATGCTACGACAGTCCAACCTGCTATCGCCGAGACCGGAGGGCTGGGGCGTCTCGCACACCATTACCCGCGGCGACATGCTTCGGGCCCCCGGGGGCCTCTGGATCACCATCAGGATGTCCAAGACGATCGCCGTGCCCTCGGGGGCCGTTGCCCTCTTCATCCCGGCCAGCCCACGGCCTGGACTCTGCCCTCTTGCTGCCTGGAATGCTGCCATCCTCCAGCACCCCGCTCCGCTCGATGCCCCGGCCTTCATCATGCCCTCAGGCCGCCCCCTTGATCCGCGGTCCCTTACCGTCCTCCTTCGAGGCGCCCTCCACGCCCGAGGCGTCCCCGGCTCCGAGGCCTTCACCCTACACAGCCTCCGCTGGGGGGCCGCCCTGGCTTGCCACAGAGCCGGGGTCGACATATCCGACATCATGGCCCAGGGGACTTGGACCTCTGAGGTGGTGCATGCATATGTGCCCCGCCTCGCCCCCTCGGCCGCCCCTCAAGCCCTCTCCTCCATTTTGGTGGAGGGCTCTTCGGATCCACCTCCCGGACCCTCAAACTCTTAGAGTTAATGACTCTCTACTTTTAACTCACCATTGACATTCACGATTTATACTTACCCATTTATGTTATTGACACTTGATCTAACATGATCCATTATTGACACTTGATCTATCATGATACCTATTATTGATACATGACACTGTACTGACTCACATTATTGTTATTGATACTCATGATTGATCTATCCGGCATTTCTCAATAAAATGCCTTTTCTCCACCTACGCCTCATCGTCCTTCCTTGCCGCGCATCGGTTGTAATGCTCGCATTGCGGTTGATGCGAGGCGGGGAAGGACCCCCACCCCCTTTCCGTCGGCCATTGGCCTCTTGCGCAATCTCCCGTGCCTCCCTCCCTCATAGCCAGCCCGTCTGGCCGCTTCAAGCCACTCGCCCTCCCGCCTCCAGCCACGCTACTCCTCCTCGGCACTATTTTTCACCACCCACCATCCCTATCCACCACAATCCTATCATAGGGTGGAGGGCTCTTCGGATCCACCTCCCGGACCCTCAAACTCATAGAGTTAATGACTCTCTACTTTTAACTCACCATTGACATTCACGATTTATACTTACCCATTTATGTTATTGACACTTGATCTAACATGATCCATTATTGACACTTGATCTATCATGATCCCTATTATTGATACATGACACTGTACTGACTCACATTATTGTTATTGATACTCATGATTGATCTATCTGGCATTTCTCAATAAAATGCCTTTTCTCCACATACGCCTCATCGTCCTTCCTTGCCGCGCATCAGCTCTACTGCTTCCGGAAACTAAGTAGCGCACTTGATACTCGTCCGAGTATTGACATTGATTTTGTTCAAGTTAAATTAACTGGTCTGGTAGACTCAGGTGCGGCTAAAAGTTTAATACATGTACATGCATTTTGAAATTTGGTAGATATTGGAATAGCACATAGGCAATTGTATCCAGGTAGTAGGCTGAGATCAATCTCAGGTCATTTAATTCCAACTTTAGGTGTAACTTACATTTCTATTTATGATAAGTTATGTCCTTTCTTTGTAGTTGAATCATTAGCTTTCGAATTATTAATTGGGACAGATATAATGGAAATGTGTAATGCTGAGATTTGTTACAGAAATAAGTTTGTTTCCTTATGTGATATTGTACATTCATGGAGTAGTTTAGAATTAATTGATAGAAAAATAGCAGGAATAATTCTAGAAGTAGACTATTGGAAAAGCATTTTCCCTTATTATTTCCTGATTCTAATGAAAAACTTAAGGCAATTAAGGTAGTTGAGATGCATATAGACACAGGTAATGCATATCCACTAAATCAAAGACCTTATAGAATACCTTTAAGTAAGAGACATATAGTGGAAAAAGAATTAAATAAAATGTTTGATGATGATATTATTGAAACTAGTGTAATCCTTGGGCTTCACCAGTTACTTTAGTGCCTAAGAAAGATGGTACTATACGTCTTTGTGGTGACTACCGTAAATTAAATGCAGTTACAATTAAAGATGCTTATCCTTTACCTAGGATACAGGACATTTTTGATCAATTGCATGGTGCTAAAGTTGTTACCACCATTGACCTTAAATCAGGGTATTGGCAGGTAATGGTAGATGAAGATAGTAGACCTAAAACACACACATGGGATTATTTCAATTTAAGCGTATGCAATTTGGATTAACGAATGCACCTGCAGTATTCCAAAGAATGATGAATGTAATTTTTGCGGAACATTTAGGTAAATGTTGTCTAATTTATTTAGATGATATTAGTATTTATTCACCAGATGAGGAGAGTCATGAGAAAGATTTTACTAGTATATTGACTATCTTGGAAAGTAACAATATGACTATTAAAGAATCTAAATGTGAATTTGGAGTTACTGAAGTAAAACTCTTAGGTTATGTTGTATGTTCAGCAGGACTGAAACCGGATACTGAAAAGATTACTGCAATAAGAGATATGGCTTCACCGAAAAGTAAAAAAGAAGTAAGACGATTGTTAGGATCGGCAGGATACTATAGACAATTAATTCCTAATTATGCTGATGTTGTCGCTCCTATAACTTATTTAACTAGTAATAAATGTAGTTTTGAATGGACTATGGAATGTGAAATTGCATGGAATGAGTTGAAGACATTATTATTAGATTGTGTACTGTTGAAATTTCCTGATCCTTTTAAACCATATAAATTGTATACAGATGCTTCTGAGTACAGTTTAGGTGCTGTATTGGTACAGGAGGATGAGAATGGGATAGACAGGCCAGTGCATTTAATCAGTACTAGATTTTCTCCTGCTCAACGCAATTATCCTACCATAGAGAAAGAAGCATTTGCTATTATTTATGCTCTAGTAAAATTGAGACCTTACTTATATGGTGCAGAATTTACTATCTATACAGATCATGCTCCATTGAAATGTTTTTTCACTAAAGAAATCCATAATACACGTATACAACGTTGGGCAGTATTATTAGCAGAATTTTCAGCACCAATTGTATATATGAAAGGTGTAGATAATGTCTGGGCTGATATGTTGTCCAGATTGAGACCTAATAGTAGAAATGTTTGCTTTTGATTCACTGTTAGCAGAACAAGCAATTCCATTTGAACACTATGAACTGTCATATAATGAGGTAATTAATGAACAGAAAAAGATGAGAGAGTATACGTTAGGTGAGCATGAAGAAAAAGATTATTTATTAATGAATAAATTGCTTTATTCTATGATAGCTCCTGCTAAGAAAGATACGTATCCTAGATTAGTGTTACCAAAAAAATACAGGAATTCTGTGATAAAGATAGCTCATACTGAGGTAGGTCATATGGCTGTAAAGTACGTCCGGAGGCTGTGAGTTATGTCATGGAACTGTTTATTCAATCCTGCTTGTTCCCCGCATGCCACAGTCTAGTCTCCCCATGGCAACGCCCTAAGATACATGACAGATACATAACATCTCTTTTATACACTTCTGAATTTGAAGTACTTATCGCCTAGCATTATACTGAACTACTTATCGCCTAACATGATACTGAAATACTTATCGCCTAACATTTTAACTTCTGTTTCAACTTATGCGACCTATCCCCTCTCTTATCCAAACATATATGAGCTAATACTCGAGGTAACACTTATGTATAACAACATACGCCCCCCCAACAAATAAACCCCTACTAAGATAACAAGTGAAACACGTGTTATTCATCAGTCGATATACAGGCATCGACAACGCAGGTAATATGTACAGTGATAATGAACCTGAATCGTATTTCCGCGTTCATGGCAATGGATCTGCATATCCCTCCTTATAACATGTCCATCCAATAAACTCTCATAAACAAATATTTAAAACAAAGCAACAACAAACAAAAGACTGAGACACTCAAGAATATCCAAATCTGCTCGGGCGTCGAACGACCCTCCCGTATCGAGAAACGTACTGGTTACTATCTATTTGAGATGGTTCAACACCTCTAGCTCGTGTGTGAAGTCGTTTACTTGTGTTAGGGGCAGCTAAACGTTCAGGACATTTATATATGAATTATAATACCAGAGTAAGAAAATCGCCACCCTCCCATGACTTTTACCTACGATATACATTTAAGTTATAGGACCCCTACTAGGGGATGTTCGTATGTATTTGTCCTCTCATAAGAATTATTGACTTAGTTGGGAGGAAATTCCGTACCAGTTTGTGACCGGGGAGGCGAAAGTATATATTACATAACACCAACTCCACAGATATGCAAAATAAACATGCGTACATATTAACAACACACAGTAATACCACACGTTTGTCGGTGGGATATGCCCACTATCGATGGTACAGCTAGGGCATAAACCAACCACAAATGCGTTCAAACTAAGAACACTAATAGTAAAATGCGTACATAAAGGGGGGGTTTGGGTCAGCTATCGATGGTACAGCTAGGGCATAAACCAATCAGAAATGCATCCACACTAAGAACACCAATAATAAAATGCGTACATCAAAGGGGGTATGGGTCAGCTATCGATGGTACAGCTAGGGCATAGACCAACCGAATATGCGTACACAATAAGAACAAGAGTAAAATGCGTATATCAATTGTAATTTTGCGGAAAGTTACTTAAATTGTGGGCTATGCCAGCTATCGATGGTTCAGCTATGGCATAGGCCCAAATCAAAAATCTACTGAGTGAAACAAATGTGTCACCAGCCCACCTTTCTTAAAATATAATTACTCCTCAGGGTTCCTGGTTTGCGGCCCGCACGCAGGAGGCGATACACCGGGCCCACCGTTTCTTGGTGCCGCCCGTCCCGTGAACACCGTCCACCAGACGCTCATAGTGAGCCGCGCCCCCGGGAGCAATTGTGGCGGCGAGATCCGCGGTCGGCTCCCCGTTCTCTATATTCAGCCGCCTGAGGATGCCGTTGTAAAGGCTCAGCGCGGTGTCGATGGCCTCCTGCGGGAAATAAAATATAACGGTATTGACAGAAATGAATTGGGAATATCACCGGGATTGTCGAGCTAACTAAACCCTTCCGTGTCAGGCATTTCTTTTCCAACATAGTGGAACACAGAAATACTAGCCGCATCATCAAAAAGGGGTTGGAGCTGGTGTGATTAATATACATAGGGCCGTACTTCAGGGAGTTCCTTTCCACCACGGCACAGCGAAGGCTCACCTGATCCGCGTGAGGGCGGGGATGCGCCCGATGATAGGCCGCGTACTGCGTGCCCGTCCACCTCCGCCGGGCCGGGTGGTTGGCGTCCATCAAGTTTACCCCGGCGATGGTCGCCACGCTCACCCTCCCCGTGTAGACGGGGCGCAGGAGGGCAAGGGACTCTTCCCGCTGTACCCCCAGGCCGCCGAGGATGTCAGTGAAGTTTGGCATCCACGCCGTTGTCGTCCGGGTACGCCTATTACCGGCCGTGACGTCGCATATCCCGGCATATTGCCCTTCAATTTGTGCGCTACCACATATCTTTTACAGATTCTACGAATGAGGAAATTGCGTGTGGAGGCGAGCTCTGATGAGAAAATTGCGTTCTGACAAGCGACTTGCTTAGGATTTCATGTACCGTATCCCTGTCAGCGACAGGCGCATGGCGTCCATGTACCCCTTCCCAGGGTGCGTGAAGACGCGGCATTGATGCTCCTCCACGAGCCGGTCGAGCAGCCATTGCAGCCCTGACCCTCGGGAGTCGCAGATAATTGCCACGCGCATTTTTGTTTAAGGATGGTAGAGCTCGACAGGCCAGAGGTGTTGTCGCTACGAATGTACCGTTAGACTGTGCCCCAGGCCACGCGCGGCGCTCGTACACACATTCTCTCAAATAATCAGCTGGTCCTAGTGATGCGGTACGTCGTAATATTTACGTGTGTTTTCAAGTGTTTATTTCCGAAGGGAGTGATACGGGAGCATTTGGCAGGACGAGGAGAACAGAGAGAAAATAAATACTGGAAGCCATTTGTTCTAGGAACGCCCAACAGATAATAAGAAATTGCTGCAAAGACCGGCACGCAATTTGCACATGGCGCATGCATAGGTAGTGATGGGGGCGTACGCGTTTCACGAACAGTTTACTGTGGCGTATAAATCCCTCGGAACCGCCACCGGGGACTATCTGCGTGTGACGTCACGCCACGTTGTTTACTTTGGCGTACGTTCCAAACTGTAACTATAACTAACAAGAAATGCGTGATAAGAAGAATAAATAAACGAAGTATTACATTACATACACTATAAGTGTACTATCTAGGGAACACACATGGGGAGTGTCTTTCCAAGGACACAACTCCCCTTTCAGCAATCTCTACAAGTGTGAAATCACTGGAAAGGATGGTAAAAAATATACATCAGCAGAGCAATACTACAGCTCAATAATGGCAAAATACCATGAGAAACACGACATAATGAGAATGATAGACAACACTGAAAATCCATATACCATAAAGGCAATGGCAAAGAAGATATGGAGAACACAGGATTGGTGCAAAACCAATGAAAATGTGCTGGAGGACATCGTCCGCGCAAAATTCACACAAAACGAAAGCCTGAAGGAGAAACTAATAAATGCTCCAGGAAACGCATTCAGGGAATGCACAAAATGCCCATATTGGGGCTCAGGTCGGTACCTGGACAGCGCCAGTGAAGGCGAAACAGTAAAACAAGGATACAAAAATAAAATGGGGAACATCCTCCAAAAAATTAAGGAAAGCCTGTGCAAGGAAGCAAATACTAATAAATAAACAAATAAATTATCGAGCAAAAACAAATATGTCATAAGAAAACAAGAAGTAATTGAAAAATTTCACTAACCAAACCCTAAATCATAAGTATAATCAGGTACAACTAATACACACTTTAATGTTCATGTCTTCCTCTATGCGCACAGGTAAAAGTAATGGAGGTATGCATGACTATCTATCAAAAGGGGCCATGTGTGCTGTATGCACCAGCACATACACCCCAAATCCATCAATCACTAAGCCAAAATAAAATCAAAACAAAATCAAAAACTCGCGAAATCAAGCAACCATTATCCTAAAAATATTATTTAAAGTAAAATAAATATGGTAGAAGAGATTGAATGCAAACTGGGAAGGGGCACACACTTTGCCCACCTAAACTGCCAGAGTGCGTCCAATAAAATAGACATAATAAAAATGCATCTAAAAAAAGACAATCTAGATGTACTAACGTTATCAGAGACATGGTTCACTGACAAGCACCAAGACAACACCCTCAATATAGACGGATATAGGCTTGTACGTAATGACAGACAGCACATTAATGCAATGAACCAAACAAAGAAAGGTGGAGGGGTTGCCATTTACTGCAAAGCCACCAAAAACCTAGACACTGAAAAGCTAAAACCAACAAATCTCTCAAATGAGCATATAGAGCTACTATGGTGCCTAATAAAAAATGAAAAGCAAGCAAATGTAGCCATAGCGAGCCTCTATAGGCCACAGTCAGGTGAAATTGAAGTATTCCTTGAAGAACTAGAAAAGAGCATAAACACTGTAAAAAAATCAACAAATGCAGAAATCTTTGTGCTAGGGGACTTCAATGTGAATTACAGCAGCAATGACAAAAATAAACTAATGCTGCAAACCACCATCAAGATCTTAGGCCTGCAGCAGCTCATCACTGAAAACACAAGGCTAAGCAACAATAGCTCAACAATAGACCTAATATTAACCAACTCAAACCATGCCACAAAATGGGGCACTAGAAGCTGGGGTATAAGCGACCACAAACTAGTATATGTAACCAGGAAAAAGCTTAAAAGCACAAATCACTATGAATACAAAATGGGCAGGTCCTTAAAAAACTACTCAGAAGATACATTAAAAAATCATCTGCACCAAAACATAAACAACATCACACAAAACAGAGATGATGTTGATATCTATTGGGACAACATCATCACAGAAATAAGAAAATCAATTGATGAGATGTGTCCCATGAAGAAAATAAAAGTACAAAAAAACCAAGACCCTTGGGTAGACAAAGACCTGCTAACACTCATCACAACCAAAAGTAAACTGGGTGATAAAGCAAAACGCACAGAAACAATAGAAGACAAACTGGCCTACCGCATCGCCAGAAACAACTGTCTCAAAGCTGTGAGAACAGCAAAAAAGAAATACATAATAAAGCAGGACAAAGACTGGGGAAGCAACACAAACAAATTCTGGAAAAATGTAAACCTATTATTCCCAAAAAATAACAAAGAAGAGCATACAAACTTCCAAGATAACGAAGGGGCAATGCTCACAGACAAAGATGCAGCAAACAAACTGAACAGACACTTTGCCACAATAGGGCAAAAGCTGTCAGAAAAATTCAAAAAAAGATGGGAAAACAGATCAGGAACTGTGGAGAACGAAATCCCCACCTGCAAAACAGATATGATAGAAGTAAAAAAATTAATAAATGACATAGACACGAATAAACCAAGTGGAATAGATGAAATACCAACCAAAATACTGAAAGAGGCACTCCAAGCCATCCCGGCCACCATAGTAGACCTATTCAACATCTCCTTTGAGCAGGGGCGTTTTATCTCAGCCTGGAAAATGGCAACCATCACCCCCATTCACAAGGGTGGAGACAAACAAAACATGGGAAACTACAGGCCAATATCGATTCTTCAAACCCCAGGCAAGCTCATTGAAAAAGTGTTACATAGACACATCAATGAACACCTGGAAAAAAATGATATACTAAACGAAAGACAAGGGGGCTTCAGGAAACTGCACTCCACATCAAAAACAATAGCTAACCTAACAAATGACATAATGGCATCAATGAACCAAAAACAATTAGTTGGAGCCGCCTTCATTGACTTCAGCAAAGCATTTGACACAGTAGACCACAAAATACTACTGGAAAAACTAAAAACCATGGGCATAAAATCCAACACTATGGATTGGATAAGATGCTACCTGAACAACAGGCAACAGAAAACAAAAATAAACAATACACTATCAGACAACCAACCTGTCACATGTGGTGTACCCCAAGGGTCAGTGTTAGGGCCACTACTCTTTATAATCTATATAAACGACCTTGAAAAATGGTTGCAAACTGAATGCCTCCAACTATATGCAGATGACACAGTCATATACGCAAATGGCACCACAGAGGAGGAGGTAATAACTAAACTAAATAAACTCCTACTAAAACTAGATGAGTGGTGTGAGTCCAACAAAATAACCATCAACACAAGCAAATCAAAAACAGTACTCTTCTCGCATAAACAAATGCCAGAAAGAAAACTACACTGTAAGTTAGGAAACCAAACACTAGAAAATGTAGACCATTACAAATACCTGGGCCTTGAGTTGGACAGCCAACTAAACTACAACCTATGTATAAATAAAATTATACAAAAAGTAAACCACAAACTGTGGCTATTTGCAAAGCTAAGAGACTACATGACACAAGAAATGTCAATAAAAATCTTCAAGGGCATGGTGCTCCCCTATTTTGACTATGGAGATGTAAACTACATGGGTGCGAGAAAAGAACTACTAAAAAAACTGCAAACACTGCAGAACAGAGCCCTAAAAATCTGTCTAAGAGTAGACAAGCTGCACCCAACCTATGACATACACAAAAGAACCAAAGTGAAACTACTAGAAAATAGGAGAATAATTCATTTGAAAACATTAGCATATAGCTATAGTCAAAACAGTAAACTTCTAACAAAACCACAAAGGGCTACTAGAGCAAATAATGCACCACTACTAAAGCAGACCAGAAGCCAAATAAAAGCTCATGAGAGAAGCACGCTGGAAATGGCTGCCAAGTTGTGGAATGCCCAAACGGTAAAGGAACGACAAATTCCTGACCTAAAAACTTACAAAAAATATCTGTGCAAAATAAGGCTAGGAAACCCCCAGTAAGCTGCACTGCAAAGGGGCATGTGATATGTCACGGCCCACCAGCGGGATGCCCAATGGAAGGTAACCATGCCAAAAGTAGCCAGATAACACACCACACAGCTACGTACAAGCCTATGATATGTAAATAGGAGTAGGCTAGTCTAGTAATAAGAGTAGAAAAATAAAAACATATATACCAAGAAAATCCAAAAAAACTAACATAGGCTACTAACCATACCAACCAATTATCTATCTGCTACTGAAATGCAGGCAATCAAATACCTTATCAGCAGCCACTGTGTGGTAAGATAACACCAACACTACAACTGGCCAGCATTGAAAACAAGCCTGGGTACCCGGGCTTATATGCTATGGACAGTATAAATACAGCCTCAATAAAAAATAAAAAATAAATAAATAAAGAATCTTGATACGAATAATCGCTCCACTAGGCGTAAGCTATAAAGGTGATACGTGAATGGAAACAAGTTCGGCGTGAACAGCGGGTGATAAAAACAACCCGTAACTAAAAAAGATATTATTTACGTATCAACTATATATCTTAACAAATTAATATGGGTATACGGTTGATATGTATGCAACGTAATCTGGGTTTCAACTCCCCAACACCCTTATTCGTACTATGTTCAACCGGAAGAATGCCAAACAAAACTGAACCCGTGTTGTTGATATTACGAACGGGTCGAGTTGACAACACCATTTCGGCCACGTAAAAACAAATATATAATGAGACCATTATCGATAAAATCGTATTAAATTTAAAAGGTGAAGAATAAAATCATAATTGCGCTGACAAGCGATTAGAGCCACTAATCGCTCTTTTATAGATTATAGGCACTAGATTAGGGTAAATGTCGGCGCAACACACGATTTCAGTATATCATATGAATTCGTTCTAAGAAGGGGAAGCCTGGTGCAGGCGACCCCGTTGCCATGGAGAACTAAGGCCCTCCATGACCTAATTGCGCGGGAACCGGGTCAGCTCGGAGTTTCCCGCCCAAACGCGAGTTTGCCATTGGTCGACGACTAGCAGGAACGCGCTGCCGCGCACTCGTGGCTTGCAAGGCCGTTCTGAACTTCAGTCTTCACTCAGCCTCCACTGGGTGCAGACTCCACAAATAATTTGGCAAGCCCTTCGGTTTTTGCCAGCCTATTTTGTAATAGGTTGGGTACTCTCCCTGGTGGGCAGCTACCTCAGTGAGGGGAATCGTTGGGTGTGCGTTTTGGCTTGTCGGTTAGCGTAAAAGAGATAAAAAGAGGGACGTAAACAATCACGTTAAGTCGTTATCGGCCGGGGGACAGGCCTGATCGCACAAGCGATCAGGCATGGAATCGGCCACGTCCGCCGTAGGAGGTTCGGGGGAGGGACCCGATCAAAACCCTCTAGTATGCAATGTTTTGCAGAAGAGCACCGGTCACATATCGGTGTTTACAGTACGGGACTGGAATCTCCTCACGCATGAGGTGAGACTGGCCGAAGGTCTATCATTGGTGATAGACGACGCTTCCGCGGCTACGGCCAAGGACGCATCCTGTAGTCAGCCTGTGTCCAAATCTTGGGCCGACAGCAAGACAACCGCTCCTCACATCAGCCCCATGGTGACTGAGGACGAATACACTTTGGTCACCAAACGGCGCCCGAAGGATTATGATCAAGAAGATGAGCCTACCCCCTCATCTTCAGGTAAGTCGTCTAATGTTACTCGACTTTCTCAAGCAGAGGCAGAGAGGCGTTCACCCCGCAAAAGGTCGTCAGAACGTATAGCCGCGCGAAACCCTTCCCCGGCGGCGGCGGAAGGAAAAGTACCTGCCACAGCCTCAAGGACTGTGACAAAGGATTACGTGTCGGAAGAGGAGGATCTACCTCCTGCCGACCCAACATTGGATCCACTTTACGGGACGATGGCACTTCGTCTCGAACGGCTGGAACTAGGTGAGCTAAAATGGGATATCGATATCCCAGTTGCTACTATCCCCAAGAGGTATCCCTACCTAGTAAATTGCGTGTACAATAAACGCACTCTTGGTTCTGTCCCTATAAAGAAGGCAGCTGAATTGGGTATGTTGCAGGAATCTGTCCTGGGGGATAGATATTTCGATCCCCCACGCCCAAACCGTACATTAGCCATGTATATGTTGCCACCAACACCTACTGGCCGTTGCAAATTGCGCCTCCCCCCTATCCAACGGGAAAATGGGGAGGATTCTGATGTAGAAGATTGGATAGATGATCATCAATCCGGCCTTCAGCCCTACGTGCAGCGGATTCACGATATAATCACTGCTGTGCGTGGATTAAGTAAGTCGCCGTATCGGGCGCACGATATTTCTCACTTAAAATTTGTTCGGCATACTTTCCGCCCAAAAGACAAGTGTCAGTTTTGTAAATACTTCCTGGAATGCGGCAGCGCGTTGCCGGAAAATTTGACATATCCTAACCGCCGCTACAAGCGTTGGGATGTATTGGCTCATCACATTTGTGAGGAGCATTTGTATACTGTGGCGAAATGGTCGTGCGACGACCACCGTTCCGCAGCGTGCCCGTTCACTTAATCGACGGGTAAACCCTTCTCGACTCACAGGAGGGGTTTGATGTTACGCCATTTAATGTCGTACGGGATTTGCGCCAAGTCGGGTCACAAGCGCCCGCAGTCCACCATTAGGAAACTGGCGCGTGTAGCTGAAGATCCGTCCTTGTCGGATAACTGTAGGTATACCTTCATTCCGGAGTATAATGCCAAACGCGGCCACCAAATCCTTGCCGAGACTTTGCGGCTGCCAATAGTTGGGCACACTGTCGCGGTGAGCATATACGGTGGTGTCACACTCAGCGAGAAAGCGTATTTTTCTGCAGGCAGACGCCGTCTTCAGGAAAAACTAGATAGAGAGGACGGTATCGTTACCCGTCCTATCAAGTCCGGGGGCCGCGACCACAGGTCCCGCCGAGGCCGTCCCCAGCCCTCGGAACCCCGCCCCTTTACGGCGGATAAAGTTGAGTCAGGTATATCTTATGCCTCAGCGGTGGTGGATCTCCCCACAGAGGATCCGCCTCTCGAAAAAACCGCGGCGCAAATTGCGCGCGGCGAGGAGCTGCAACAGTTTGGGGAGAAGGAAAGTGCGCGCTTGGCCGCCCTTCGACCCAAACCCGCGGCAGCCCCTACCCCTATGCCGGCGCCCACCCAACCTGCTAAACGCAAGGGCACCAAACCCCTGGATCCATCACTGCCTACAGTGGGACCCATTTCCGCCTCACTCCGTCGCGACTTAAAGCGACGGGCTTTCGAGATGGCCACTGCGGCTCCGACAGATGTGCAGCCATCCACTAGTGGAAGACGCTCCCTTCCAGCCGGATTTATCCCCGGCTGCAAAGAAGCGCCTGATCGAGCAATACAATTGCTTACCACCTTCCGTCCACGATGTCCTCGCACGGGACGCCGGGCCGGAATCAATTGAGACAATGGACCTATTCATGAATATGGTAGGTTCCATGGCCACATTCTGGGTTAATCGTCTGGATGCAGTCAAAGTGTCTTGCGCACAGACGATGTGGGATACGCTTCGAAAGGAGGTCGAAGAAACGAAGGCGGAGGCGAAAGCCAAAGTCCAGGCGGCCGAAGATCGTTACCGCTTTATGATGGAGCAGCATGATAGGCAGCTGCACCAATGGGAGGAAATGAACATGAAGTTCAACTTCATTTTCGGCGTTTCTGCCCTTCAGTGGGATGGCACTACGGAGACTTTGGACTATTCCGCCGTCCCGCAGTCCACACTCCGTCCGTACTTTACTGAGAGTACGGAAATCGCGCGGGTCTCTGCTACCGGAGACCACTCAGCGACTGCGGCAGAGGAATCTACTTCCTCTGCTGCGCCGGCTGCTACAGCTCAATGGATCCCGGGGAGCCATAAAGTCCTGCCCTTGGGACCCTACGTTGCCCGTACGCAAACTGCGCCCCCCGTGGTTTCCCATAAGGGGAAACCCAACACACCTAAGGGGAGGTCAATCGTGGCGAGCCCGGAGTTGCTTCCGCCTACCCTGAGTCCGCACCCACCTATGAGGGCGGAAATCGCACCGCTTCCACCTGCGATGGCGGAAATCGTGGCCCCAGAGCCGCTTCCACCTGCGATGCCGGAAATCGTGGCCCCAGAGCCGCGTCCACCTCCGAGGGATATGATTGTAGCCCCCGTTAATGTAGAGTCCTCTCTGGGGAATTTTGCAGCCGCCTGCAAAGTTTACAACGAGGAATCCGCACGGGTACGTGCGACATTAAAGTCGGCATCACGGAACACGACACCGTTGGTAGCACCGACGGGCGATGACATCGAGCAGGTGTCTCCATTTACCTTGCCGGTAACTCCTGGGGGAGCCACCCCCCTCAGCGAGACTCCGCTGGTATTCACCTCCGATGAGGAGGGCGAGTTCTCGGACGCATGTTCCGACGTGACCGCCTACCAGGAGGAGATGGATACCGGCGAAGTATCGGGCCCAGTGGCCGAATTTCCGCCTGCATGCGAACCGTACACTTACGATCTCCAGGATGGCCTTCCTGAGGATATGGTTCGCTATTATGAGGATGACGAAAAGTCCCCACCGTAAATAGGCTCAGCCTATAGTTAACAACGTATATTATTATAATACGTAACCGTAAAATATTGATATCCAATACAATATTTAAGCGCATAGTCAGATATGTATACAGTAAATGGGCTCAGCCTATGGTCATCGCGTATTCCACTTAATTATCATACGTAAACGTACAATATTGCTTAACTATACAATATCTTAACGCATACCAGCTATGTATCCAGTGCTAAGGCTCAGCCTATAATTTCTGTTAAATAACACAAATAATAATATAACAATAGAATTATTCATTAATTGGGGAGGGGTATAACACTAGTAACATAATTATCGCATATTCTACATTCTAATTATTGAAAATTAGCTCCACAAAGTCTGATCCTCTGCTCAAGCATTACTTGTGTATTAATATTCTCTCTTTTCCTTTTACTTCCATACGCATAATTTCACAATGTTACACTGCCCCGGGAGCCACGGCTACCACCAGGAGTTGCGCGCAGGTTTCGCGGGGGAGCCTCAGGCGCATTCCAGGACCACTCCCCCATCCACCAAGGCGCGGCACGCGTTGGACCTGGAAGGTGTACCCTCGCGGACCCAGCCAGCACCATCTCTCGCTCCAGGGCACCACAATGGGTATCGTTTAGGGCACATATACATTCAGGGATTTCGGTTGGGGCGCAAATGTTATACTATAATATGTAGGGTTGATACAATTACACTAATCTTTTCACACCCCGCATCTATATATTTTATAATTAGGTATCACAGAGGATCAGATTTAGCAATTTTATAGTCGCTATCCTAGCTAATAACTCTTTCCTTCATATTTCGTTAGTCATAAATTTTCTCTGAGGGAAACAGCTTGGTAGTAGAAAATTTAATCGTAACGGGCAGTTTATAAATTACAATTAAAATTGGGATCACTAAAAATATAACACAAATAATAATATACTCATAAAAATATTCATAAAAATATGAACAACTCTAGGCAAGGGGGAAATGAGGGATCATTATTATAAATACCATATTCCAAAATATGTTACGTCCAGAGAAATCGTTATAATAAATCTATGTTCCAAATTGCTCACAAAATTAATTCCTTGGTTCCTTGAATAAATTGTCAAGTAAAAATGTAACACCTTCCACCCACATGCCACCTTCCCCCAGGCCAGGAAGAGAAAGAATAATATGCTACTATTCCAAATTTGCACGCGTGCAACCAATTCAGCTATTACAGCTAAGTAAAGCAAAGTATTTAACACCGGCGGAATTAATGCCAAGAAGTAAAAATAAATATTTGCGCGGCCAGCGTTCGGAAAATGCTCATGGCCACACTAATTGTAAATAACCCAATGTAATATATTGTATATATATGTGTAGACTTACTTTATTATCCAAGGAGTAATCCTTAGTTAATTGACCATGTGTGAGAGACGCGATTTGCGCGCAACAGTTAGTACGCATTTTGCGCACGAGGGTACCGTGTCGGCGGTGATGCCGGAGTATGGTTCCCCATCACAAGGAAGTACTAAAAATCAGTGTATAATATTAACCAATTCTCTCTGAGGGCACCAGCATGTGAGTTGCCATAGCGTAATATAATTTAGTCCGTTTTATAGTCTCTCTTCCAAATTTGCGTAAAAGTTCTCACTATATTCGATAAGGATTTGAATAACTGTCAAAATTTAAGAGTAAACGCATACCCTGTGCTGTGGAACATACTCCTGCGATTCAATATAATATTAAAGGGAATAATAAATATGGACAGACAGAGTAAAATTCTAATTTAGCATGAACATTGACATTGTAGTACTCCACTTAGCAAATGCTACACGGCTTGTGAAAGCTATCTAGATTTAGACGTTAAAAACAGAAACTGGGAACCCTGGAATTTACTCCTTCCAGTTTAACTAAAATTTAAACTATTTTTAAATAATAATCCAAGCATTAACTGCTTTGACTGTTACCTGTGATTTATTAGCATTGAAGCTATGTTACGTCCATGCGAGACCTCTGCGAGGCCTCGGATGGTCACCTTTCCTAAAAAAAAAAAAAAATATACAGTATTTTCATACATATATCGGTAGTGCCTGCTGGCGAGTAAAACGCGTACGGAGATGCGCTGTGGCGCATTTCTGTCGTCGACGTCGAAATAAACTCTAATTTAACATAGCAAATAAAAACACTGTCAACGCATATCGCGCGTACGGCGAGCGGGTACTTAGACGCGCGCGAGCGGCATCGTGTTGTCAAACTTGTCGGGCGGTTGCCCAGATGTACTGCATACTTAGACTGGCTGTCGGATTGCTGGATTGCTATTGCATTTTTAAGGGAGGAAGGACAAATTTTGACTTTAAATGGTATACACCTATTAGAGAATTCTTGCAAAGTATTACCGTGGAAACAATTTGCGCGCCTGGGCAATTTGCTTCTCCCGTGCTATTCAGTAACCTTTTTCATGTGGGCCTATGCCATAGCTGGAACATCGATAGCTGGCATGGCCCACCCGTTTAAAGTAGCTTTTCATACATATGTAAAAATGGACCGAGTAGACGCGATTTGCGCGCTCGCAGCTATAGTGCTCGCATTTAATTGCGCGGCTCAGGAACGCCCCTTGGGTCCTAATGACTACGGCCTACAGCCTGCTCTCTGCATAAGGCACGCAGTTTTGCTGTTTATTTATTAAATCTGGTGGTAGTCCAACATTACGGTTGCGCATGGCGATAACATTACCTGGTCGGGAGTAAGCGTGGTGCGGTGCCCCAATTGGGAAAATGCGCCGGGAGCGTTTAATTACGCGGAGCCCACATGGGTCTTCCCATCGGGAGTACCACGGCTTACGGTGCCCACAAGTGACTTTACGGTCGGGAGTGCAATCTAACTGTACGGTGCCCAACAAGTAAGATCCGGTCGGGAGTATTTTATATATATACGGGGCCCGCCGGTCGCCAGTAATGTGCCCCTCCCCTTTTATCTCGCCGAAGACTAAGCTATGTGATAGGCACATATAGGCGAGGAAAGAAATCCACCGATTTTTTGGCCAGGGTCGAGTATGCATTGCGCACACACATATTGAGACGGAATATATTCTAAAAATTTATAAATAAGAAAAGAACCACCCCCATGGACGCACCATTTTGTGGTCGGCGGGTTTTTGTCCCCTTGGAGTGTAATCCTGCAGCCAGGTCTATGTATCTGTAACAGCCCATTGTCTTGCAGATGCAGCATCGTCTAATCTTCTCGGGGCTTCCTCCACTGTAATTTTATCACTATGACAACCCGCAGCCTCGTAGAATTTGCCTTGAACTGGACCGACAAATCTCTTCATGATGAATCGTCCGGTTCAGTACGTGGTTGCCGGGTGTAATTACATTTTTCGGTAGTTTAATGTTTTCTTGTACGGTCATCTTTATATTCTCCCCATTTTTTTCTAGCCCACGATTTGGACTAGGGTAGTACACGAGTAAAATGCGCAGTGGCGTTCAGTAACTTAAACATTATAACACTATCACTACAAAATTCTGCTCAGCGCAAGTAAAATGCGCAGGTGATTCAAATTCTGCCAGGAAGCGTTTTGAAGCGCGATTCTGTGCGACACGGATTCAAAGTCAAGTATGTATAGTCCTACCGACTCGGGTTAATCAACCCCTTTTGTAAAATATATTCCGTTTTATACGGAATATATCTTTCGCCCAAATTGGATATACATAAGCGATATTCCATCTTTGGATTGTCGGCTATGGATATCCCATGTTACAGTTATTGTTGATGTTAGCATTCGCGTTACGAATCAACAAAAGAAGACTTTCCGGCCAGCAGCAACCACCCCAAGTACGTTCGCACCCCGAGAAGTCCGCCCAGGAGTATTTTTGTGGGGCTTGATCCAGGTAGTTCGGCGGTGTTCCAGGCCAGGGCAGTTGATGTATTAGTTTGATCAGGACACCGCCGACATGTCGAATGTTACACGCGGAAGCGTCGGTCCCGAGCGACCGACTACAGCGCCACATATGTTAATATTAAGCAGGCTCACGGCTCACCTCCTATATGCCTTTATTAGGAGGGTTATTTCATTTTATGTTTATTTGGGTTTATGCCATAGCTGAAACATCGATAGCTGGCATAACCCACCCATGTACGTGTATATTAAATCTGACATTAAAAATATATAGTAGGGAAAAAAAAACCACATTGCTCACACAACGCATTTCAATTTCAAAATTAGAAATATATATATCCATATGGCAGCTATGGCGGTTCATGATGAAAGGGAAATCCTGTAAGGAGTCAATCCCCCTGAGACCAGGCCTTGGTTGGCCATCTGCCGTTTTGGCGCGGAAGTAAACGTACAATAGTATTATTCGTCCAAGGGACGCTTTATGGATATACCATTACCTGGTCGGGAGTAAGCGTGGTGCGGTGCCCCAATTGGGAAAATGCACCGGGAGTATTTTTAAATATACGGGGCCCGCCGGTCGCCAGTAATGTCCTCTTCCTTTTGGGCCGATTAATACAATATACATTTGTGATAGGCACAAATTTGCGCTCGGGCGCGTTGTCTTTACTTGTCATACGGTACACCACGTCATTAGCTACTTGGTATTTTAAAATTTTCTATAAAGCCGGTGAGAAATTCCTGGAGAGCAATTTGCGCCAGGCGCATCTATGGGTACGCTAGTGAAAAGTTTGTTTTTGCGCCCTGGCGCGTTTATGCATAAGAGTATGTGCTTCATCTGATGCACTTATTATAAGTAATAGAACAACAGTAAAAAAAACAAAAAAAAAACAACGAGAAGTAAAATTTGCGCCCAGCGCGGTCAGCGATAATTTGTCGCTGAACGCGCCGGGAAACGATCATGTCTTTATTATTTTCAGGTGCTACACCCGCGAGCCGTTGTAGTCCCGCCCACTTTGCTATTTTTCAGACGAACGACGGTACCTGTTGTTCGTCTGGGGGAGCAGTGAAGTGGGCGTGTCTACTCGCCTTGAGCAATTTGCGCACTCGTTCAACGGGCGCGCAAATTGCTTCCGCATGTGCTCGCGGGGGTAAAGCGTTGCTTAGCGACTAGCTAAGCAACGGAAGGAGGTCGGGCGTTCGGGGCCTGACCCGGCAGACGTGTTTATGCACGCTCTGTCATTTCTGCCGATATTTGGTCTTTTTCTTATCTAAATTCTAAAGCTAACTTAATCAAACCATACGGGAGGGAAAGGGAGTTATCTGCTTCTTTGATAGATATACATATTTTGCTGGTATCCTTGTTAGTTATGGTAAGAATAAAGTCGTGAGCTCTTGTGAAGGTGGATTGGGACGTTCCTTGCATTCTTTACTATCCTCCAGTATTACTGTAGATTAACCGCTATGGAAAACCTGATATTCGATTGCTTTATATGTAATTACGGGCCTTAAGCCTAAGCAAGCCTTATGCAGTTACTTAACCCATCTGCGGGAATATAATGATGAAACCATAACAGAATTAACGTAGTGTTACTTTAGGGCGGAAATTAACGACATTAACTTAGAACTGATTAGCAGTGACAGCAGCGGCATCTCTAGCTGGACGCGTATTTCTGGAATCATTCAGTAACATAAGTAATACCCCGAAATGCGAAGGGGACAGCCAGTTAGTTGAAATAACCTAATTTATAGATCTAGAGATACTTTAGGCCGATAAATGCGCTCGATGGCAAATTGCATATGCAGACGAAACTCTGGCTTTCCGCCTTAAGCATGGGAGAACACCGACGGCGACGGACTAACTGCAGACGGGAGGAGGAGCCGCAGCAGCCCGCGGCAGGCCCAGGAAATTCACATGGAAATTATTACATAATATTACATACACTTAACACGTTAGGCTCGCCTTAAGCGGGGGCAGATTAGCCGAACGGTTAAACATATATACTCAGGGCGGCACATGCAGCTGAGTAGGGTGGTAGCCACCTCCACTGGGGGGTTGGCTCCCACCCCAGCTGTGGGGCCGCCTGAGTGGCTGAGAGTGGGACTGCTCAGTCACCTACACTGCCTTGACTAACTGACCACACTAAATATAGGAGATGCACCGCATTTATGTAAATGAAGGATCGATGCTCCAGGCATCCTGGACACCGGCACTCTAGTCCTGGCTCTTGAGTGAAGCAGACATACTTTTGAGCAGGAACCCCAGACACTCTGTCTGATGCTACCTAAATTCACATATTCCAATTGAGTGTATCCACAGCCATAGGACTCCTGTCCCATGGGCTGGGGGCACTGCTTGCAGTATACAGGCTACGTGGTAATGAGAACTAGTGTGGACAGAAGGTGAGGAGTGAGGGTGCTAGGTCACATGTAGGGGAATGGACAAGAGTTGCTGCTCAATAAAGCACAACTTATTCACTGTTCATTTGTGTGTCTAGTTTCCCTTCCTCTTTTCAGTACTGATTCATGAGTTGGTTTGATTAGGCTAATGGCATCACAGGTGATATGAAGGGGAGAGTTTTGTAGTCTCATGGGGTGCTCACAGCGGCCGAGCAGATCCGTGTTTCTATACTCTGATACTAATATAATATTCCCATCTTCTTTCTCAATTGTGGGTGGGTTCCCTCTGTCATCATTGTATAGTTTGTTTACATATTCTTCCCATCTGGACTTTATTTCATCTTCTTCAAAGAGCATTTTGCTGTATTTGTTCTTGATACATTTACTGCTTCTCTGTCTGTATCCTTGACCTGTTATCTCTTTCACTTTCTTGTGCATCTCTCTTGAACGATGTTGAGACTCAAGTTGTTCCACTACTTCACACTTCTTATTCCACCATTCATCTTTAGCTTTTTTGCATTCATCTTCTATTTCATTCTTCAGGTGTTTGTAGTTAGTGGTTTTCACTTTCTTCCTTTCTGCCATCTTTTCTAGTATGGTTTGCATCATCCATGATTGCTTTGTCTCTCGTTTTTTATTTGGTAACACCTCCTCTGCTGACTTGACCATGCTTTCTCTGAGAGCTTCCCATTCCATTTCAATGTTGTTATACTCTCTCTGAGGAGTTTCTTCATTCATCAGTACACTGAATTTGTTATGAACAGAGACATTATACATAGTTCTGTATTTTGCATCTTTTAACATGTTCATATCCATTTGAATGTTGTTTTTAATTTTGTTCTGCTGTTTCAATTTCACTACCATACTGATTACTACTGGATTATGATCCGAACATATGTCAGCACCTGGATATGTCCTTGCCTGTTTGATACAATTTCTATATCGTTGGTTGACAAGAATGTAATCGATCTGGTTCCGACATACATCACCAGGGCTCTTCCATGTATATAGTCTTCTCTTTGGATGTTCAAATAAGGTGTTAGCATTTACTAGTTTTGATGTCAAACAGAAATTTATCAAGTATTCACCACGATCATTTCTCTCACCTAAGCCAAATCTTCCTGTTACTGGATATTCATGTTGTTCTCCAACTTTCGCATTCCAATCGCCCATAACAATTGTTATTTCTCCAGACTTGGTGTATTCCATTACCTTTTTGATGCTGTCATAGAACTCGTTGACTTCTTCATCATCGTGATCTGAGGTTGGTGCATAAACTTGCAGAATGTTTATATTGAACGGTTTTCCCCTCAGCTTCATCATAATAATTCTGTCAGATACTGGCCAGAATCCAATCATTGTGGTGGCAATGGACTTCTTCATCATAATTCCAACGCCATACTGATGTTTTTCATCTCCAGAATATATCATATCTACCTCACTATCACCTATCCTCCCGTCACCCCTCCATCTCGTCTCAGCTATACCTAGAATGTCAAGGTTTAGCGCTGTCATTTCCACTTTAAGGTTGTCATATCGGCCTGGTTTGTACAATGTTTGTATATTCCATGTTCCAATCTTTAGCACCTTTCCTCCAGTTTTCAGTTGCCTGACATCAGATGCATACCTTCCTATTTTAGGCTTTGGGTTTACATTGTCATTACTAGGTTTCTTAATAGTTGAAGGAAAGGTGCCTCCACTGTAGCTTTTAGAAGGCTTCCCCGCAGAGGCACCAGAGTTGTCTCGATCTCTAAATTTGCTTCCATTAATTACCATTGCTTACTATGGGTAAATACTTGGTAGGTTCCCCTTCCTTTCCAAGGCGACTGGCCACTTACTCATCTTTGTCAGAGTGTGCCCTGATGAGCCACATCATCTTGCTGTTACACCTTCAAAGCTATTGATCTTCTAACTCATCTGCTGCTCCAGTCTTCATGCACTTAAAGGGGTGACATCCCCTGACCACACCAACAAAGTTGATGTGCACCACGCTTAGTTTAGGCCGACAATTGAGTTGGTATGGCCGCTGGTGTGCACTACCAACTTCTGGTCTTCCCATACATGGGACTAGCCGCACGGCAGCGGGGGTTTTAAATCAGAGTTTACCTTCTCCTAGATGAGCAGTCAGCCAAGATTGACGAGCCCCACCTGCCCAAAGCATCTGGTTTTGAGGCGCCAGAGATCCGCCTTTGCCCCTTCTCCCGTCAGTAGAAACAGTTTCTCCTCGTGAAGGCCGGGAGTTGGACTTGGTTATCAGAGGCTATTTGATACGCATGCCATGAGAAAGTACTTTATAGGTAGTGAGAGCTTATCCTCACTATCACTTCCGGCAATAATAACCTTGAAACCAAGGTCAGATATACCTTATCCATTAACGCGATTACTTAGACTCAATTTATTATTTTGGTTGATAGAAGAGATGTAAAGATGATATAACTACAACGTAGTACTGTGCACTTATTTCTACGCTGCTGGGCAGGTGGTAAGAAGTGGAGGGGCGGAGTACGTTGTAAAATGTTCCGATATAATGACATAAGGATATATGAACTCTACTATAATAAATTGTAACTTATCTATATAATGGTAAATGGTAATAAATAAAGCACAAAGACATATGAGGGATATGTGGATTTGGTAGGCTATTACTCATTAAGTATAGAATTGTATAGTAAAGTAGTATAGAGGAGGAGTGTCACTTCTTAGATACAGTCTTTGGAGGAGTTGCCTCACATACCCCCTCCCCCCAGGTGTTATGTATGGATCTCTACACACCACAAGGCACTTTGGCCAGCATGACAAGGCCTTGGATACAAGAGATTGAACTCTGATTGGTGGGTGTAAAGGACGTGTTGACACCATAAGTTCTGTAATGTAACTGGCTTTATTTAGAATCGATCCTCATGACGTCATACAGTATTGCAGTGGGGGCTTTCGGATAACTATATACATTACATCTTCCCCTTTAACAAGAGGTACCGATTATATACCATCTATATGTTCTAATGTTACTGCATTAACTATGTTTGATACAGCAACGCATTAATAACTATACTTGACTATAATAACTTCTGAATTACCTTAACTACCATCGATATCCAAAGGTTATCATTGTGTTCCGACAAACAAATATCATACTGTCCTATCCTCATTCCGTAACATAAAGAAACCTTAGAGATTCTAACACAATGCGAACCTTTGAAAACATTCGACGTGTGAACAAACGCCATTTCATGACGACGAAAATGGCATTGTATGTTAACATCGACAATACAATGTTATAACATCACATTACACATAATATATATATATCTTAAGCCGTCAATGTAACAAACTATGGTCATCAACCTTAAATGGTAACTTAATTGACATGCATCATCAGTGTGGAACGGTTACATATGACCCACATTACTTGGCGCCATATTTTCCAGATAATGTTGTATGCAGTTCATGTATCAAATACGCACATTGATACATGAGACAAATAGACCCTAATGGTCCATAAATCATAATTATAAGGTAAGCTAATATACTTATACTTTAGTTACACATGAACACGTGAATTCATAAGAACTATGACTCTGTCTGCGACAAGTCTGTTTACTATATGACAAACACAGCATCATAACGTACACCATGCCAATGATTTGAATGAACAACCACGATAGGGTTATCGTACAACAATTTCAATTCAACGATACCGATATTAAATTCTTAATTATTCTAATACCTACTGATATAAGGTTATAACCGGATCTAATGATTATGGACTTGGTATTAATCAATAAGGCCTTGAATACATTTGTTACTGCCAGAGATATAAAGTACGTAATCATGGTACATTTTTATCAAAACCGGCTAGGTGGCTTACTGGTTCGACCATCCCGTGTAACGTATGGACTTACCGTTTTATTGTGTCGCAATGGTTGAACGACATTACCATTGGTCGTAAAGCTGAGATTCCTTCTACGCGGTATGCGGCATGCGGCATGCGGTATGCGGCATGCGAATGCGAAGATTCCTTCTACGCGGTATGCGGCATGCGGCATGCGGCACACGACCTGCTATATTTAAAAAATATAAATAAACAAGTATACTCCATACTGCACTGTATATGGCCTAATATGGCATTTATATCTATGTAACTTTTGGTACATCACATAGAGGTTCCTACCTATATAATTACCAAATTATAGATAAGTATTCATATTTTTGTAGCTCTGGTAGCATTTTTACTAACCCGAACCCCCACCACCACCACTACCATATGTCTCCCCTCAGCACCCTTGTGCGTGACCGTTCCGTAATGCTCAGTCACCTCTCCTAGTGTTAAACTAATGGACAAATCAGACTCAGGTTTCTATTCGCACCCCCCTTGTCGCATGCCGCATGCCGCACCGATCGCTACATGGACCGAACGGAAAAACGCATTCGCATTCGCATTCGCATACCGCGTGTAAGGGTTGTAGTCCATTGACTTCAAGGCGTTTCGATTTTTTGCGGCATTCGCATTCGCATACCGCATACCGCTTGTAAGGAATCCTAGCTTAATGCTCGCATTTCGCTTGATTCGCAGGGAAGGAGGAGTCCCCCCCCCCTCCTCCTTCCGCCCGACCGTTGGGTTATGCAACCCCCCCCCTCTCTACTTCCCTTATAAGCAGCCCCTCCTCTCTCCTTCCTCACTCAGCCTCCATCTCCAGCCGCACGCAGTCCTTTCTTCTCCACCCACCACCCTTACTACATATACTTACCTTTATAGGGCTCAGGGCTCTCCGGGGCACCTCCCTCATTGACATTATTCACATTGACACTGCTCATTCATCATTGCCCTGTACATGTTTCCCCCCGATCATTGTACATTGCCCCCCTCACACTTTACATGCAATAAAGTGTTTTTCTTCCACCCCCGCCTTTGCCTTCCTCCTTCGCTGCACATCACTATACTGTCTGTGAATGTTATCGTTCATATTTTTACATTTGTAAAGAAATTTCCTATTACGGCGTAACACATGATTACGCTCATTTACCAGGTCATAAGCCCTACCATCACCGTTATGCTTCTTCACAATTGTCCCCTGTTTCCATTCATCAGTGTGGCTTCGGTAACGGACACTGTCACCCTCTGCCAGTATAGGGTGTCTCTTACCTGCATGTTTGTCGAAATATGCTTTTTGTAAATCCGGCCTATACCGTAACTGAGGCAACTTGGACGGCTGAATGTTCGCCCTGAGCGCACAGTCCAAAACAGGTAATTTATCCTGTAGCAGACATTAATAACTGCGCAGGCGATGCACCAATGCCCTCTAGGGTGGTGTTCCTGTAATTAAGCAACGTGATCTGCACATCCCCATTAGACTTAAAGCACTTTTTATCATACGTTTAATTGTTTGGACATGCCGTTCAACTTGCCCATTGCTCTGAGCATGCATGGGACTAGTAAAAACTGAAACAAAACAATATACAGAAGAAAACACCCGAAATTCCTCACTTGCAAATTGCGGTCCATTATCTGAAACAACAAACTTGGGTATCCCAAATCTGGCAAAAGTTTGTTTCAATGCAAGGATAACGTCTTTACTTGACGCATTAAACAATTCAATTACGTCAGGGAACTTTGAATAGTATTCGACAACCAGAAGATAATTTTTACCATATACATGGAACAAATCCGCTCCTACTTTGTTAAACGGTACATCATCTATAGAATGACTAATTAACGGTTCTTTGGCAGGTAAATTTCGAAATTCCTGGCAAATGGGGTACCTGGATAGCTTGTCCTCCAATTGGCTGCCCAAACCTGGCCAAAAAACACTATCTCTAGCTAGTTGCTTGCACTTGACAACTCCCAAATGGGACTCATGGAACTTTTCTCAAATTGCCGGTTGCATCAATCTGGGAATTTTTATTTGTGTCCCCTTCTACAATACATCATCACAAAAAGTAATATCATTCCTAAAAGTAAAATACGGAGTTACATCAAGATCAATTGATTTACAACTTTCAGGCCAACCATTAAGTGTGAAATGTTTTACTTTTGTCAGTACAGCATCTGACAACGTGTGTTTTTTAACCTCTTGTAATACATCCATACTCGATTCCAAAGCTGCTACTGATACATCCTGATCATAGAGTTCTTGCGGGTTCACATCTGAGGTGTGCGCTTGGGACAGAGCATCTGCAAAAAATAAATTCGACCCTTTTAACTACCTGACGTTAATGTTATAATTTTGAAGCCTCATGCGCATCCTCTGCATTCTGGCTGATAATTGGTGAATAGGTTTAAGCATAATAGAAACTAAAGGTTTATGATCCGTCTCCACCGTGATTTCATTCCCGTAGATATACTCATGGAACTTATGACACCCAAAACATATAGCTAGCAATTCCTTTTCAATAACAGCATAACATATTTGTGCTTTGTCTAATGCCTTAGACACCATTGCTACAGGGAGATTACATTGGAAAAGAGTAGCACCCAAACCATACTTGGATGCATCCACCTGAAGAACAATCTTGTCCTGTTTATTAAAATACCGTAAAATAGGTGCTGTGCTCAATAACTGCTTAAGATGTCCAAAATCCCTATCCTGATCACAATCCCAGTGCCATGCGATATCCTTTCTAATAACCATTCTCAACGGTTCCGTGATCTGTGCCATGTTTGGAATAAACTTACTAACATAACCAATCATTCCCAAAAAACGCTGCACCGCGGCTTTATCCTCAGGAACCGGCATGTCAACAATAGCCTGGATTCGATCAGCATTTGGCTTAAGCCCTTCAGACGTGATCAAATGTCCAACATAATTTACACTGGCCTGGCAAATTTTAGATTTGTTAGGGTTTATTTTAGGTGCACGTTCCGTGCACGCTTCAAAACTGCCTCTAAACGGCTATTATGTTCTTCAACCGTAACACCATAGACTAATATATCATCTGAAATGACATGAACCCCTGGCAAGTCTACTAGTATGTCATTCATTTCCTGAATAAAAATATCACCTGCGGTTTTAATACCAAACGGCATTGTTAAGGTGTGTTAAACGTACATAGCCTAGAGCTGGCCGCATCTAACTCTATCTGCCAGTACCCGCTGTTGGCATCTAAAACAGAAAAATATTTAGCACCATGTATTTGGGCAACAACTTCTTCTACTGTCCTGATGGAGTACGGCCCCCTCAAAATTGCCCGATTTAATTTAGTTGGGTCCAGGCATATACGCAACTTATTAGGTTTACGAACAATAGTTATGGAACTAAACCAAGGTGTAGGCTCTACTTGTTTGACAATAACACCTAAGTCTAACATTCGCTTCAGTTCAGCCTGTACATCATTAACAATCGCCAATGGGGCCCGACGGGGCGGATCGACCACAGGAGGCACATCTATATCAATATAAATTTTAGCATTTACTTTAATTAATCCTAAACCTTTAAAAACATCAGAATATGATTCTACCATTTTCTCTGCCGCATCAACACCAGGTATAGCCTCCAAAGTGTTGAGCCTTGTTAACAGTCCTAATTGAACACATGCGCGCTTGCCTAGAATTGCGCATACAGCATCCATGACTTGAAACAGCAAATCCAAACCACGGACATTTAGTGTAGTTTCTCCAGCAGGCTGTATACGATGTCCTCCATATGTTACTAACTGACACTTCGACGGAATCAAAGTAGCCGCAGTTAGTTTGTCGAACACATTCCTGGGTAACACATTCGCCTCTGAACCAGTGTCCAACTTAAAAGATACATCCTGATTATTTAACACCAAAACAGCATGCCAAAGCTCCCGTTCAGGGACGGTGCCTTGCGAAATTGTTTCGACAAACAAATCGTAATCCTCAACTCCTTGTTCCACAGCACACTCTGCTCGATCAACGCCTTGTTCGATGCCCAGTTCATACACATGAGCTGAATTTGACTGTTGCTGTAGTAATCGACACATCTTGACGAAATGGCCCAATTTATGACTACCTGAGCACTCCTTTCCTCTTGCCGGACAGTTCCCTCGTTGATGATTGTACCCGCAACGCCCACAACGTGCAGTTGCCATAGTTGAACCATGGTTATAACGACTTGTTGATGGCCATATCCATGACGACGGATGGTTACTCGACTTGCTTCCATTGTTGTATTTAGTAGACATCGTATCTACCTGATGATCACCCATTCTTGTTACTTGAGCCGATTTAACTTCACTGAAACGACATAATTGGACACATTGTTCCAATGTCAGGCTTGGAGAATGCAACAGCTTATTTCGAAGCTCATCATCTCTCACACCACACACAATGCGGTCGCACAGCAAAGAATCTTCTAGTATGCCATGGCAACAGTATTGAATCCGATGCTTTAACTCCCTGATGTATGTGTCCATATCCTCACTAGACTGATTGAAAGAATTGAATTCGTACCTGACAACTGTAATGTTAGTTTTCCCTTCACAATATTAAGTGAAGGCCTGGATCAACGTTGCCATTTTGTCTTTATCCTGAGCGTCGAGTTGAAATGTTCGGTGTAGCTTCTGCGCCTTACTATCCGCAACGGGTAGAAACACGCAGCACTGAACCTTTTCTGACTTTGTCGACAGTCCCGCCGCAGTAGCATAAATTTCAAATGACTGCATCCATGACCTCCAATTAATGGCCATTTTTTCGTCCAGGATCAACGGTCCTGGTGGTTTTAATCCTGAACCCAGACAGCACACAGTCGTCGGCCCGACGGCGGCCCGACGGCGGCCGCTCCGGCGGCCCGACGGTGGAAAACGCCGTCGGGCCGACGTTGTTTTGTCCAACCTCCCGCCGTCGCCCCGACGGCGGCTACCGCCGTCGGCCCGACGGAGGCAGCCGCCGTCGCCCCGACGCCGTCGGGGCGACGGCGGCTGCCGCCGTCGGGGCGACGGCGACAAACGCCGTCGGGCCGACGTTGTTTTGTCCAACCTCCCGCCGTCGCCCCGACGGCGGCTGCCGCCGTCGGGGCGACGGCCACAAACGCCGTCGGGGCGACGGCCACAAACGCCGTCGGGCCGACGAGCCGAGAAGACACTGTCACTGTAGTGTCAGTACGTACAGCGTACAGGTGTAAAAATATTATTTTATTCAAAATTAATAGAAATCGAGAACCCATACCATATAAATTTAATATAGTCTGTACGTATTGACACTATAGTGACAGTGTCTTCTCGGAAAAAACCAAGATGGCGATCCTTCGTAAAAATTCCGTACAGCCCGGTAATTCAAATCGTATTAACACGAATAATTCCATTAATACTTCGTAAAAAATTACAAAACTTTTACAAAATAATCTAAACATATTAATAAACAAACGTGTTAAATAATTCCTTTAAATTCCTCCGATTTCTGGCGTTATTTGTTCAAATAGAACGCTGTCCAACGATCGGACGTGTTGTGCTGGCGACTCGAGTCAGGGGGCGATTCGAAGTAAACAAACCGTATCGGATGATTCAAATCGTATTAACACGAATAATTCCACTAATACTTCGTAATAAATTACAAAACTTTTACAAAACAATCTAAACATATTAATAAACTAACCTGTTAAATAATTCCTTTAAATTCCTCCGATTTCTGGTGTTATTTGTTCAAATAGAACGCTGTCCAACGATCGCACGTGGTCCGCGGGCGACTCGAGCCGGAAAGCAAATTTAAAGAACTGCGCATGCGCGGCCCACCACCGTCGGCTCAACGGTGGCTCGATGGTGGACCTGATGTGGAAAATGAATGCAAACCTGCGGCGGCCCACCACCGTCGAGCCGACGATGGCCCGACGGTGAATCAAAAGTGGAAAGGGATTGGACCCTAACGTCCGAACACCACCGTCGGGCCGACGATGGCCCGACGGTGAATCAAGAGTGGAAAAGGATTGAACCCTAACGTCGGAACACCACCGTCGGGCCGACGATGGCCCGACGGTATACCAAGTGTGGAAAATGAATGCAAACCTGCGGCGGCCCACCACCGTCGGGCCGACGGTGGCCCGACGGTGGCTCAAAAGTGGAAAGGGATTGAACCCTAACGTCGGAACACCACCGCGGGCCGACGGTGGCCCGACGGTGGCTCAAAAGTGGAAAGGGATTGAACCCTAACGTCGGAACACCACCGGCGGGCCGACGGTGGCCCGACGGTGGCTCAAAAGTGGAAAGGGATTGATTCCCAACGTCGGAAATCCACCGGTGGCCCGACGGTGGCCCGACGGTGGAAAGTCGATCGCGACGGTCCGACCAATAGCCGACGTCGGCCCGACGGCTGTGTGCTATCTGGGAAAGCGCCATTTAGATAGGTTCATCCGTAACATCTGACACCATATAAAAGACGTGTTAACACCGTGAGTTCTGTAATGTAACTGTCTTTATTTAGAATCGATCCTCATGACGTCATACAGTATTGCAGTTGGGGCGTTCGGATAACTATATACATTACACGTCAATTAGAGTTACAGATAGTCAAATACCACCTACAGTCCCTACACACGCAGATAGTCGAATACAGTCCTTGCACACGCAGAAAGCAGCACATCCGGTTTTAGAGATATTTCACTTTTTCTGTATGAAGACCGCTCACGACCATCGACAATGCCTTCAGTTTGCCAGCACGTGCAGTGCAAAACGTCTATTTCATTCAAAATTAATAGAAATCCAGAAGCCCAACCTTATAAATTCAATATAATCTATTCACTGAATATGTTTTCTATATGCGTACCAAGCGATCCGCTTCTAGGTGGTGTTGTTTCAGAGATATCCCACTTTTTCCGTGTGAAGATTGCCCACGACCACCAACAATGCCTTGACTGAAACACAAGTCCCATTCAAAACCAATAAAAATCCAGAACCCTAACCTTATCAATTTAATATGATCCCACTGGTAAACATGTTTTCTATATGTGTACCAACCGATCTGCCTCCAGGTGGATTGGTTTTATAGATATCTCACTCTCTCGGCATGAAGATTGACGTTCGGCATGGGCGATAATATGGTCAACACAAGAACAGCTGTAACAGCACTTCTATATGAAGATTGCTCACGACCATTGACAATGCCTTGACTGGCTTGAGTTCGCCGGTATGCACAGTGCAAAACAGCAGCCTTATTCAAAACCAATAAAAATCCAGAACCCTAACCTTATCAATTTAATATAATCTCACTGGTAAACATGTTTTCTATATGTGTACCAACCGATTTGTTTCCAGGTGGATTGGTTTTATAGATATTTCACTTTTTCTGTATGAAGATTGCCGTTCGGCAAGGGCGATAATACGGTCACAACAAGGACAGCCGTAACCGCACTTCCGGCACCTTCCCGTGATCCCATGTCCGTACGCATGTGCGGGTCCGACTTCCGGTCGGCGTTGTAGGTATAAACAAAGCCACGTTTTCCACTGTACGTATGGCGGTGAGCAATCTTCTTACAGAAAAAGTGAAATATCTCTAAAACCACACCTCCTAGAAACAAATCGCTTGGTACACATATAGAAAACATGTTTACCAACAAGATTATATTAAATTGATAATGTTAGGGTTCTGGATTTCTATTAATTTTGAATAACACTAACGTTTCGTACTGCGCGTACCAGCAAACTCAATGGCAGTGACTAGTGAGTGAGCAATCTTCTTACAGAAAAAGTGAAATATCTCTAAAACCACACCACCTAGAAACAAACCGCTTGGAAGACATATAGAAAACATATTCCATGACTAGATTATATAAAATTTATATGGTTAGCCTTCCGGATTTCTATTAATTTTGAATAAAATTAACGTTTTGTACTGCGCGTACACTCAGAATATCCCAACTTTCACTATTATCTCTGTTTTTAATACTTTCAGCATAAATTGCTCTTAGGTTACATTAAATACTTCAGATCTTCCTCTTCAATCGCGCATTAAGATATTTGTAATCGATCCAATGAAAGCTTTTAAATTTATTTTACAAAAATAAATGCTTAGTCAACTGTCTTCACGGCAGGGGCTGCGATCGGGCCGGGGTTTTATACCATGACACCGGCAAACTCAATGGCCGTGAACAATCTTCTTACAGAAAAAGTGAAATATCTCTAAAACCACACCACCTAGAAATACATCGCTTGGTACACATATAGAAAACATGTTTACCAACAAGATTATATTAAATTGATAAGATTAGGGTTCTGGATTTTTATTAATTTTGAATGAAACTAACGTTTTGCACTGCGCGTTGTCATGCAATAATGATGCACGTGGGTTTGTTTATCCCGATGACTTCCCATCAACCACCGCGCGCCCGAGATGCTGAACTCGCTTATTTGTGAAATCTGCTTTATCATGGAAACTCGTCATTTGTGTAACAATCCAAGCCTGATTTCTGCTGGACACCACCTTCATCCCTGAATCTTGCAAATATGGTTAGTTACTGTCCATTAGAGATGTATATTTCCGTGATTTAACTCCGCGCCGATGGAGAACGTCTTTCACTGAGCGCCATCTTTTCGTGTCTGATGGTTGCTTGTTTGATATATGATGTGTGTCTGATGGTGTGTGTCTGCTGTTGTGTGTCTGATGTTGTGTGTCTGATGCTGTGTCTCTGATGTTCACCTTCTCATGTGTTCGTCCTCCATGTTCACCTCATGTGTTCATCTTCCATGTTCACCTCCTCATGTGTTTGTCTCCCATGTTCACCTACTCATGTGTTCATCTCCCATGTTCACTTCCCATGTTCACCTCCGCATGTGTTCATCTCCCATGTTCACCTACTCATGTGTTCGTCTCCCATGTTCACCATGACCTCGATCCTAACCATAATGCTGATCTTGACCTTGCTACACTGATGATGACCTTGACCTAACCATAACACTGACCTAGACATCATGATGCTGACCTTGACTTTGGCTATGACCTTGCCCCTAACCCTGTCCTTGACCCTAACCATAATACTGACCTTCACATTGACATACTGATGATTCTGACCTTGACCATGACCCTAATAATAAAACTGACCTTGACCTTGATATTGACACCCTGATGCGGACCGTGCCCTTAGCGATGACCATAACCCTGACCTTAACCCTAACCCTGATACAAACCTTGACCCCCTGTTGCCGACAGTGACCATGACCACAACTCTGATATTGACCTTAACCTCTGTGCACACCGTGACCTCAACATCGTGATGCTGATCTTGACCTTGATCATGACCCTAACCCAGACCTTGACACCCTGATGCTGATCTTGGCCTTGACCATGACCATAACCATAATACAGAACTTGTCCTTTGCATCTTGATTTTGAACTTGACCATGACCTTTACCCTAACCCTACCCATGACCTTGATCCTAACCCTAATACTGACCTTGACCTTGCCACCCTGATGCTGACCTTTTCATTAACCATAATCATAACCCCAATGCTGACCTTGACACCCTGATGCTGACCTATACCTTGACACTAACCATAATACAGAACTTGACCTTGACATCTTGATATTGATCTTGACCATGACCTTTGTCATAACCCTAACCCATACCTTGATCATAGTCATAACCGTATCCATAATACTGACCTTGACATTGAACCTGTCCCTAACCGTGACCTTGACCCTAACCCTGGTGCTGACCTTAATCTCTGCATTGCAACATGCAAGCAATTAACTGTAACCCTCCCCCCTCCGCTGAGCACAACCCTGACTCCTCCCCTAACCCCAACCCTAACCCCAACCCTAACCCCAACCATAACCCCAACCCTAACCCTACCCCTAAATGGTTGCCCTTTGTAGCTTCAGACGTGACTGGAAAATTGCAGTATACCTTGTGGACATCGACCATTGCCGGACAAATCTATAGTCACCGATCAAGACTAGTTCACGAAGGCGGAGGCAAAGTGGTATATAATGGTCTTTATTTTGCAGTTATCATCAATCAGGTTAAATGTGGGTGCTGGTTGAACCGGTGAAACGGTTCCTTTCGAGTGTCAGTTGCTTGTGGCCTAGTGGTGAATGGTCTGGACTCGAACCACTCAACCCTACCCATTTGTTCTTAAGGAGAGGTGTGGGTGGGTGAAAAAGGCGATGACAACCGGCGTGCAGAATGGCCCTGAGTTCAGACTGCCCCTGAGTGCAGACTGGCCTGTGTGCAAACTGGCCTTGTGTGCAGACTGGCCCTGCGTGCAGACTGGTCCTGCATGCAGACTTGCCCTGCATGCAGACTGGCCCTGCATGCAGACTGGCCCTGCGTGCAAATTGACCCTGAGTGCAGACTGGCCCTGAATGCAGACTGGCCCTGAGTGCAGAATGGCCCTGAGTGCAGAATGGCCCTGCGTGCAGACTGGCTCTGAGTGCAGACTGGCCCTGAGTGCAGACTGGCCCCCTGCTACAGCCCGGCGTCCTTCGCCATCCTGTAGAATAAGGACGTCTTGTTGCGGAGAAGCTTGGAAGGCGCGTCAAACTCGACGATGCGTCCACCGTCCAGCACCATCACCCTGCAGACAAACACAGCATGGTCAGTGCACGGTGAAACACATACAGCCTGAGTGTGGAAGGCAAACACAGCATGGTCAGTGCACGGTGAAGCAGCTACAGTCTGAGTGTGGAAGGCAAACACAGCACGGTCAGTGCACGGTGAAGCAGATACAGCCTGAGTGTGGCAGGCAAACACAGCACGGTCAGTGCACGGTGAAGCAGCTACAGTCTGAGTGTGGCAGGCAAACACAGCATGGTCAGTGCACGGTAAAGCAGATACAGCCTGAGTGTGGCAGACAAACACAGCATGGTCAGTGCACGGTGAAACACATACAGCCTGAGTGTGGAAGGCAAACACAGCACGGTCAGTGCACGGTAAAGCAGATACAGCCTGAGTGTGGCAGACAAACACAGCACGGTCAGTGCACGGTGAAACACATACAGCCTGAGTGTGGAAGGCAAACACAGCATGGTCAGTGCACGGTGAAACACATACAGCCTGAGGGTGGCAGGCAAACACAGCATGGTCAGTGCACGGTGAAGCAGCTACAGCCTGAGTGTGGCAGGCAAACACAGCATGGTCAGTGCATGGTGAAGCAGCTACAGCCTGAGTGTGGCAGGCAAACACAGCATGGTCAGTGCACGGTGAAGCAGCTACAGCCTGAGTGTGGCAGGCAAACACAGCATGGTCAGTGCACGGTGAAACACATACATCCTGAGTGTGGCAGGCAAACACAGCATGGTCAGTGCACGGTGAAGCAGCTACAGTCTGAGTGTGGCAGGCAAACACAGCACGGTCAGTGCACGGTGAAACACATACAGCCTGAGTGTGGAAGGCAAACACAGCACGGTCAGTGCACGGTGAAGCAGATACAGCCTGAGTGTGGCAGGCAAACACAGCACGGTCAGTGCACTGTTAAGCAGATACAGCCTGATTGTGGCAGACAAACACAGCATGGTCAGTGCACGGTGAAACACATACAGCCTGAGTGTGGCAGGCCAACACAGCACGGTCAGTGCACGGTAAAGCAGCTACAGTATGAGTGTGGCAGGCAAACATTGCATGGTCAGTGCTCGGTGAAGCAGCTACAGTCTGAGTGTGGCAGGCAAACATTGCACGGTCAGTGCACGGTGAAGCAGATACAGCCTGAGTGTGGCAGGCAAACACAGCACGGTCAGTGCACGGTAAAGCAGATACACCCTGAGTCTCACAGGCAAACACAGCACGGTCAGTGCACGGTAAAGCAACTACAGTATGAATGTGGCAGGCAAGCATTGCACGGTCAGTGCTCAGTGAAGCAGCTACAGGCTGGGTGTGGCAGGCAAACATTGCACGGTCAGTGCACGTTGAAGCAGCTACAGCCTGAGTGTGGCAGGCAAAGACAGCACGGTAGGTGCACGGTAAAGCAGCCACAGTATGAGTGTGGCAGGCAAACACAGGACGGTCACTGCACGGTAAATCAGTTATAGTATGAGTGTGGCAGGCAAACACAGCACGGTCAGTGCATGGTGAAGCAGATACAGCCTGAGTGTGGCAGGCCAACACATCACGGTCAGTGCACGGTAAAACAGCTACAGTATGAGTGTGGCAGGCAAACACAGGACGGTCAGTGCACGTTGAAGCAGATACAGCCTGAGTGTGGCAGGCAAACACAGTATGGTCAATGCACGGTGAAACTTCTTTTGTTTGTTTGTTGTCCTTTTACATCCTAGCAACATATAAGGGCATATCTACTGTACTGATCTGTTATTAATTGCTCATCTACTAGGCAACCGGGCCGATTGTGTCGCCCCCTGCCTTCAAATGCTGTAACTTGTCGGCCGGCCCTCACCCTCCAAATTAAATGCGACAGTAGTGCCAATTCAGTAATTGGATGTCTTATGGAGTTTAAATGTCCCGAAACAGGGATAATACTGAGCCGACCACGACGTGCTGCCCCAGCCTTCTACCTGCATAGACGCGCCTGTCACTGTCCATGATGGTGTTGACAGTGAGTCTACAGTCACACCCTGCCCCATCATGCTGGCCACACTCACCGGTCACTGTCCATGATGGTGTTGACAGTGAGTATACAGTCACACCCTGCCCCATCATGCTGGCCCCACTCACCGGTCACTGCCCATGATGGTGTTGACAGTGAGTCTACAGTCACACCCTGCCCCATCATGCTGGCCACACTCACCGGTCACTGTCCATGATGGTGTTGACAGTGAGTCTACAGTCACACCCTGCCCCATCATGCTGGTCCCACTCACCGGTCACTGTCCATGATGGTGTTGACAGTGAGTCTACAGTCACACCCTGCCCCATCATGCTGGTCCCACTCACCGGTCACTGTCCATGATGGTGTTGACAGTGAGTATACAGTCACACCCTGCCCCATCATGCTGGCCCCACTCACCGGTCACTGCCCATGATGGTGTTGACAGTGAGTCTACAGTCACACCCTGCCCCATCATGCTGGCCACACTCACCGGTCACTGTCCATGATGGTGTTGACAGTGAGTCTACAGTCACACCCTGCCCCATCATGCTGGTCCCACTCACCGGTCACTGTCCATGATGGTGTTGACAGTGAGTATACAGTCACACCCTGCCCCATCATGCTGGCCACACTCACCGGTCACTGTCCATGATGGTGTTGACAGTGAGTCTACAGTCACACCCTGCCCCATCATGCTGGCCCCACTCACCGGTCACTGTCCATGATGGTGTTGACAGTGAGTCTAAAGTCACACCCTGCCCCATCATGCTGGCCCCACTCACCGGTCACTGTCCATGATGGTGTTGACAGTGAGTATACAGTCACACCCTGCCCCATCATGCTGGTCCCACTCACCGGTCACTGTCCATGATGGTGTTGATGCGGTGTGCGATGGTGAGGATGGTGCAGTGCCGGAACTGCTGCCGGATCGTGCTCTGGATGAGTTCGTCCGTCTCCAGATCCACGGCTGCCGTCGCCTCGTCCAGCACGAGCACCTGTGTCTTGTGCAGCAGCGTGCGGGCCAGGCACAGGAGCTGACTCTGTCCCACACTGTGCACAAAAAGAGCAGAGAGCCACCAGTCAACACTGGCATAGGTACATACACATGTATAGCTACAGACACAGGTACATACACAGGTACAGGGACATACACATTTACAGGTAGAGACACATGTACAGGGACATACACTGGTGCAGGGACAAGTATAGCCACATGTACAGGTACATACACGGACTCATGTACAGGTACATGCACATGTACATACACAGGTACAGGTGCACATGTACATACACAGGTACAGGGACATGTACACGTACAGGTACACACCCATGTACAGGTACATACACAGGTACATGCACATGTACATACACAGGGACATGTACACGTACATGGACATACCCATTTACATGTACATACATGTGCATACAGGCACATACACATGTGTATGTGCCTGTATGCACATGTACGTACAGGTACATACACAGGTACAGGTACGTACGTGTGCATACACAGGTAGAGGTACATACAAATGCATACACATATACAGGCACATGCACATGTACATACACAGGTACACATACATGTACAGGTACATACACAGGTACATGTACAGGTACATACACATGTACCGGTACATACAGATGTACAGGTACGTACATGTGCATACACAGCTGCAGGTACATGCAGGTGAATATACAGGTGCATGTACATACACAGATACAGGCACATGCACATGTACATACACAGGTACATAGACATGTACAGGTATAGGTACATGTACAGGTATAGGTACATGTACGGGTACATGTACATCCATGTGCATACACAGGTGTAGGTACATACATGTGCATATACAGGTACATGTACATACACATGTACGGACACAGGTGCATACACAGGTACATGTATAGGTACATGTACAGGTATATGTACATGTACAGGTACAGGTACATACATGTGCATACACAGGTGTAGGTACATACATGTGCATATACAGGTACATGTACATGTATAGGTACATGTACAGGTACAGGTACATACATGTGCATACACAGGTGTAGGTACATACATGTGCATATACAGTACACTGGATGTACAGGTACAGTACAGGTACATACACAGGTGCAGTACATACATGTGCATATACAGGTACATGTACATGCACATGTACAGGACACAGGTACAGGTACATGCACATGACAGGTACAGTACACAGGTACAGGTATAGGTACAGGTACAGGTACATACATGTACATACACAGGTGTAGGTACATACATGTGCATATACAGGTACATGTACATGCACATGTACGGACACAGGTACATGCACATACACATGTACATGGACATGTACAGGGACATGTAGAAGTACAGGTACATACACTGGTGCATGTACATTCAGGTACAGACAGGTACATACCCAGGTACATACGCAGGTATAGGGGATTGTACATGTGCAGGTACATACACTGGTGCAGGTACATACAGGTACATACAGGTGCATACACAGGTACATAACATGCACATGTACAACTAAAGGTTCAGGTACAGGCACAGACAGGTACATACACAGGTACATGGGCTTGTACATGTGCAGGTACGTACACTGGTGCAGGTACATTCAGGTACATACACAGGTACAGGTACATGCACATGTACGGACACAAGTACAGACAGGTACATACACATGTAGAGAAACATACACCTGTACATATACATGTACAGGTAAATACACATGCACATATAAAGGCACAGGTACATACACAGGCACAGTACACACACAGGTACATGCAGAGTCACAGGTACAGGTACAGGCACATGTACATACACAGGCACAGGTACACACACAGGTACATGCACAGTCACAGGTACAGGCACATGTACAGGCACATGTACATTCATAGGTACAGGTACACACAGTTACATGCACAGTCACAGGTACAGGCACATGTACATGTACAGGTACATGCAGAGTCACAGGTACACACACAGGTACATGCACAGTTACAGGTGCAGGCACATGTAAAGGCACACGTACATACACAGGCACAGGTACACACACAGGTACATGCACAGTTACAGGTACAGGCACATGTAAAGGCACAGGTACATACACAGGCACAGTACACACACAGGTACATGCAGAGTCACAGGTACAGGTACAGGCACATGTACATACACAGGTACATACACATGCACAGGTACACACATAGGTACATGCACAGTTACAGGTACTGGCACATATACATGCACATGTACATGCATAGGTACAGGTACACACACAGGTACATGCACAGTCACATGTACAGGCACATGTACAGGCACAGGTACATGCATATGTACAGGTACATACACAGGCACAGGTACACACACAGGTACATGCACATGTACAGGCACAGGTACATGCATAGGTACAGGTACATACACAGGCACAGCCACACAACCGCCCCAATCCCCAAGTCCAACTACTCTATGTACGTTGACTCAGGCTCCAAGAGACTGTAGCAGTGAGTGCACCTGGTCCCAATGAATCATGTGTTTTCTTATTTATTTGTACATTATCAATAAATACACTATACAGATATAAAGTCATGGCATGCCCATAGCCCAACGCCCGTCTCTTTATGACCTCATTCAAAGTGGAGACATTCTGCATGCTTTCTAGTGCCATTTCTCTTAGGCGCTTCTGAGAAAATTAAAGCAGATCTCAAAATGATTACTGAACTCGTTGGAGTGAATTATTGATAAAACAACACCACCGTTTATAAAATGTCGTTCCAGAATTATAAGGATTAGAAAGAGGAGGCAGAGAATAGAGTCATGGACGACGGCAGTGAGGGGAGTGAGGGCAGTGAGGGGAGTGAGGGTAGTGAGGGCAGAGAGGGCAGTGAGGAGCAGTGAGAGGGGTGAGGGCAGTGGGAGCAGTGAGGGCAGTGAGAGGGGTGAGGGCAGTGAGGGCAGTGGGAGCAGTGAGGGGAGTGAGGGCAGCGAGGGGAGTGAGGGCAGTCAGGGCAGTCAGGGGAGTGAGGGCAGTCAGGGCAGTCAAGGCAGTCAGGGCAGTCAGGGCGGTCAGGGCAGTCAGGGGAGTGAAAGCATTGAGGGCATTGAAGGCAGTGAGGGGAGTGAGGCCATCCCGCGTCCCGGTCATTGTCTCACCTGAGGTTCTGACCTCCCTCTCCGCACTCGTAGCTGAGACCAGCCGGAAGTGACGTCACAAACTGACTGAGATGCGCCTGGGTCAGCGACTCCCAGATTTGTTCATCCGTGAAGCGGTCAAATGGATCCAGATTCATGCGCAGTGAACCGGAGAAGAGGACGGGGTCCTGCAAGTAGAGGTCGTCACGTCAGAACCAGCCGCGACCAGCTACAGGCATTCCATTCAACTACCAGCTACAGGCATTACATTCAACTCTCAGCTACAGGCATTCCATTCAACTATCAGATATACGCATTATATTCACCTATCAGCTACATGCATTCCATTAAACTATCAGCTACAGGCATTCCATTCAACTATCAGTTACAGACATTCCATTCATTCAACTATCACCTACATGCATTCCATTCAACTATCAGCTACAGGCATTCCATTCAACTATCAGCTACATGCATTCCATTCAACTATCAGCTACAGGCATTCCATTCAACTATCAACTACATGCATTCCATTCAACTATCAGCTACATGCATTCCATTCAACTATCAGCTACATGCATTCCATTCAACTATCAGCTACATGCATTCCATTCAACTTTCAACTACATGCATTCCATTCAACTATCAGCTACGGACATTCTACTCAACTATCAGCTACAGGCATTCCATTCAACTACCAGCTCCAGACAGTCCATCGAACTATCAGCTACAAACATTCCATTCAACTACTGGTCACATACATTCCATACAACTTTCAGCTACATATATTCCATTCCACTACTTGCTACATACAGTCCATTCAACTACTGGTCACATACATTCCATTCAACTACCAGCTACAGACAGTCTATTCAACTACCAGCTACATACAGTCCATTCAACTACTGGTCACATACATTCCATTCAACTACTGGTCACGTACATTCCATTCAACTACTGCTCACATACATTCCATTCAACTACCAGCTACATACAGTCTATTCAACTACCAGCTACATACAGTCCATTCAACTACCAGCTACAGACATTCCACTGCAATCATTGAGATCGACAATCAGTGCCAAGGATAGTAGATCACCTGACGGTGCTTCCTAGGAATCCATAACTAAGTTCAGTGAAAACCAGTTTGGACAAAGTTCATCTCCCCCCAGATTGCAGACTGTTTGATGTACACAAGTTGTCTTCACTCAGTACGGACGGAACACGCGCATTTCGTCGCCTCCTGACACTGATCGTCCCTTGGCCACAAATATATATTTGTGAGCTTTTTAATTTAATGAGTGTCTATTGACACATAATTGATTGTTTGCTTTTACATGTAATGGCCTATGCTGTCGACACAGCATAAAGCAACCATCAATCAATCGATCAATCAACCAGAGGCTCGGAACCCATGGTCGAACTTCGGCCAATTCAATCGATAAGTTACAAAATTCACTTTCTCTACCAGAACTAGGATAGGGCAAGGACCAGTACTCTTAGGAAGATCAATTGCATGTGGTTAGAACCTACCTAGTACATAGCTAGAATAACCTAAATCAGCTCATAACTGATCGCTGCATCGCACATTTTCTCCACGCATCACACCTCTTCACTGATCAGGTGTGTTTTTCACACACTTGATCTCTGCATCAACGACATTCATCAACTATTCCATCAAGCAATGCTGAGTGAGACATCAACAAACCTGTGGAAGGATCGTCAGCTTCTGTCGCAGTTCGTGCAGGCCTAGGTTCCCAATTTGGATTCCATCAATCAGGATACTACCGGAACTGGCTTCAATGATTCTAAACAAGGCCAATGTCAAGGACGACTTGCCGGCCCCGGTGCGGCCGACCACGCCCACTTTCTCCCCGCCGTGGATGGTGGCCGTGACGTCACGCAGCACCAGATCGAGCTCGGGGCGGTAGCGGGTCTCGTACTCGTGTAACGTGATGCTGCCCTGAGCCGGCCAGTCCCAGGGCGGCTTTGTGTCCTCTATGTACCACGCACCCTACAACGGCATACAAGAAAGGGGCGGCTTTACCACGCACCCTACAACGGCATATAAGAAAGGGGCGGCTTTACCACACACTCTACAACGGCATACAAGAAAGGGGCGGCTTTACCACACACTCTACAACGGCATACAAGAAAGGGGCGGCTTTAACACACACTCTACAACGGGATACAAGACAGGGGCGGCTTTACCACACACTCTACAGTGGGATACAAGAAAGGGGCGGCTTTACCACACACTCTACAAAGGGATACAAGAAAGGGGCGGCTTTACCACACACTCTACAGTGGGATACAAGAAAGGGGCGGCTTTACCACGCACTCTACAACGGGATACAAGAAAGGGGCGGCTTTACCACACACTCTACAGTGGGATACAAGAAAGGGGCGGTTTTACCACACACTCTACAGCAGGATACAAGAAAGGGATGGCTTTACCACACACTCTACAGCGGGATACAAGAAAGGGGCGGCTTTACCACACACTCGACAGCAGGATACAAGAAAGGGGCGGCTTTACCACACACTCTACAGTGGGATACAAGAAAGGGACGGCTTTACCACACACTCGACAGCGGGATACAAGAAAGGGGCGGCTTTACCACACACTCTACAGTGGGATACAAGAAAGGGGCGGCTTTACCACACACTCTACAGCGGGATACAAGAAAGGGGCGGCTTTACCACACACTCTACAGCGGGATACAAGAAAGGGACGGCTTTACCACACACTCGACTGCAGGATACAAGAAAGGGGTGGCTTTTCCACGCACTCTACAATGGGATACAAGAAAGGGACGGCTTTACGAAACACTCTACAGCAGGATACGTGATGTGTGTCATGCGTGAGGTCACCAGCTGCCACGTGACCGTGTCGCTGGGTGGGGGAGGGGGTTATATCTAGGCCGATCTGGCAAACATTACAATAGCAAACTACCCATGGCAATGCTTCCTCTTTGCTACAGTAGTAAGACAAGTATATTGGAGGTTTGATCAATAACTACAAACATTCTTTTCATGCACTGCCAACCAGTGGTCCACGCCTGGTTAATCAAAGGCTGTGTTGAGTGCTTCCTGTCTGTGGGAAAGTGCATATAAAAGACCCCTATCCGAAAGAGTAGTCTATGTGTTATGCAGGTATTGCAATACCTCAGGGAGTTTGACGCCCCTGCCCTGCAGAGTTGTAAACCACTGCCTTTTTGTACAGGTTCTTAACAGAACCGAATGCTAAGGGAGCAAACCCTAAACAGAAAACCATGTGACTGTGGCAGCATTAAGGGCAGTTGATGTATGGAACTCCCAACATCAACCGACCAGCCACTGCAGGGACAAATAATTTTGTGCCAAGTCTGAACATGTTCTTGCCGGTGTGAAACCTCTATTTGCTCCCCGAGAGAGTGCCACTGGTAATTTGCTAAAGCCAGCAGCACTTCAACACTTTTGCAGGCAGCTTTCATGAAATCGAAACTGAGAGACATTAAGACCGACTCATGGACATCACTGTCACAGCAGAGAGCTAAATGAAGAGCGGCAGTCAAGTAATGAAAGCAGTCTTTGTCGCATCGGGACCGACAGCATGATGATGATGAGTCTATGTGGGAGAAGTGGGCCTCCTCCAAAGAAATATGTCAGAATGGCCATATGTTTGAAGTCCAATTGCTGATGGTAAAATTAATGTGCTGTAGAGGCGTCGTTGAATAAAACAAACTTTCCGTTTTAGTTTTTCAGATACAATTGATACTTTGTATGGCTATGCTTCTCATAATTTGCTGCAAAATAAATAATGAATAGACAGTTGATGCCCCGAGGGTAAGACTCACTCACCTCAGTGGGTGTTTCCGTGTATTCTATAATTCGCTCCACCGACACAATGTTCGTCTCCAGATCTGACGTCATTCGAACCATCCAGTTGAGTGATTGAGTCACCTGAGGAAGACAAGTGAAAAAGTAATCGATTGTTGGTAACTATTGCCGACGGTAACCAGAAAGTCCGGTATTCGGCAGTGTGACGTGAGTTGTGTGTACAGAGAATCTTGAGTGTGACGTGAATTGGATGTAGAGAGAAGGTTGAGTGTGATGTGAGTTGTGTCTACAGAGAAGGTTGAGTGTGACATGAGTTGTGGGTACAGAGAAGGTTGAGTGTGACGTGAGTTGTGGGTACAGAGAAGGTTGAGTGTGACGTGAGTAGGGTGTACAGAGAATGTTGAGTGGGATGTGAGTTGTGTGTAGAGAGAAGGGTGAGTGTGATGTGAGTTGTGTGTACAGAAAACGTTGAGTGGGATGTGAGTTGTGTGTACAGAGAAGGTTGAGTATGATGTGATTGTGTGTACAGAGAAGGGTGAGTGTGATGTGAGTTGTGTGTACAGAGAAGGTTGAGTGTGACGTGAGTTGTGTGTACAGAGAACGTTGAGCGTGACGTGAGTTGAGTGTACAGAGAAGGTTGAGTGTGACGTGAGTTGTGTGTATAGAGAAGGTTGAGTGTGACATGAGTTGTGTGTACAGAGAAGGTTGAGTGTGACGTGAGTTGTGTGGACAGAGAAGGTTGAGTGTGACATGAGTTGTGTGTACAAAGAAGGTTGAGTGTTACGTGAGTTGTGTGTACAGAGAAGGTTGAGTGTGATGTGATTGTGTGTACAGAGAAGGTTGAGTGTGACGTGAGTTGTGTGTATAGAGAAGGTTGAGTGTGACGTGAGTTGGGTGTACAGAGAAGGTTGAGTGTGATGTGAGTTGGGTGTACAGCGAAGGTTGAGTGTGACGTGAGTTGTGTGTACAGAGAAGGTTGAGTATGATGTGATTGTGTGTACAGAGAAGGTTGAGTGTGACGTGAGTTGTGTGTACAGAGAAGGTTGAGTGTGACGTGAGTAGGGTGTACAGAGAAGGTTGAGTGTGATGTGAGTTGTGTGTACAGCGAAGGTTGAGTGTGACGTGAGTTGTGTGTACAGAGAAGGTTGAGTGTGATGTGAGTTGGATGTACAGAGAAGGTTGAGTGTGATGTGAGTTGTGTGTCCAGAGAAGGTTGAGTGTGATGTGAGTGGGATGTACAGAGAAGGTTGCGTGTGACGTGAGTTGTGTGTATGGAGAAGGTTGAGTGTGACGTGAGTTGAGTGTACAGAGAAGGTTGAGTGTGGTGTAAGTTGGGTGTACAGAGAAGCTTGAGTGTGACGTGAATTGGATGTAGAGAGAAGGTTGAGTGTGATGTGAGTTGTGTGTACAGAGAAGGTTGAGTGTGACGTGAGTTGTGTGTACAGCAAAGGTTGAGTGTGACGTGAGTTGAGTGTACAGAGAAGGTTGAGTGTGATGTGAGTTGGGTGTACAGAGAAGGTTGAGTGTGACGTGAGTTGTGTGTACAGAGAAGGTTGAGTGTGATGTGAGTTGGGTGTACAGAGAAGGTTGAGTGTGATGTGAGGTGTGTGTACGGAGAAGGTTGAGTGTGACGTGAGTTGAGTGTACAGAGAAGGTTGAGTGTGATGTGAGTTGGGTGTACAGAGAAGGTTGAATGTGACGTGAGTTGTGTGTACAGAGTAGGTTGAGTGTGACATGAGTTGGGTGTACAGAGAATGTTGAGTGTGATGCGAGTTGGGTGTACAGAGAAGGTTGAGTGTGACATGAATTGGGTGTACAGAGAAGGTTGAGTGTGATGTGAATTGGGTGTACAGAGAAGGTTGAGTGTGACGTGAATTGGGTGTACAGAGAAGGTTGAGTGTGACGTGAATTGGGTGTACATATTACGTTGGGTGTGATGTGAGTTGTTTGTCCAGAGAAGGTTGAGTGTGTGAGGACCTTGTCACATTTGAGAAAAAGTCAAAGTCTAGAGAATGTCAGGAGACTGTTGTTGAAATAAGCATCTTTAAAAGTGATTACATTTACAGCTGTTGTACTGATTACAGTTGTTGAACTGATTACAGTTGTTGTGCTGATTACAGTTGTTGTGGTGATTAAAGTGATTGTGCTGATTACAGTTGATGTACTAGTTACAGTTGATGTATTGATTACTCTTGTTGTGCTGATTAAAGTTGATGAACAAATTAATGGAAAAACTAATGTACAAAAGAGTTTACCAATTTCTTAACAAATACAAAATATTATACAAATACCAATTTGGATTTAGAGAGAATCACTCAGCAATAATGGCTCTGACTGAAATCTTAGACAACATACTACAAGACCTTGAAAATGGGAAACATGTTGCAGGGGTCTACTTAGACCTGAGCAAAGCATTTGATACCGTAGACCATGACATCCTACTCTCAAAACTTAGGCACAACGGAATTCGAGGCCAGGGACTTAAATGGTTTGAGAGTTACCTAAGCAATAGAAAGCAATTTACATACATAAACGGTAAACGATCCAAGCTAAACTCAATCAGCAATGGTGTCCCCCAAGGTTCTGTCCTGGGACCTCTCCTATTTTTGATCTACACAAATGATATAGTCAACTGTACAAAACAAGATGTCAAAACAAGGTTATTTGCAGATGATACCAACGGCTTCATAACCTCAAATTCACCCAAACAACTAAAACATTCAATTAAAACATTCCTTTCAGACATATTTACATGGTGCAATGATAACAAATTAACAGTAAACCTGAACAAAACATGCTACACAATATTTAAAAGCAGAAGTACAACCATTCCTGATTACCTAAACAACATAAAGATAAACAATAACACAATAAAGAGAGTCCCTTCTGTGAAATACCTAGGTATAATTCTAGATGAGAACCTCAACTGGGATGAACATATTGATGACTTAAATAATTCAATAATTAAAACGGCTAACTCATTTAAAATAATCAGACGACGGGTACATGAGGAAAATAAAAAATTACTATACTATGCATACGTTTACTCCAAAATCCAGTATGGTATAGAGGTGTATGGGAGAGCCAAATCATCAACCCTAAAAACGATACAGACACAACAAAACAGAGCCTTGAAAATACTGTATAGCAAAGACTATCTCACCCCAACTAAATCACTTCATAAAGACCTGGACTTACTTATGGTAACTGACATTTATAAAATATACATTGCAAAATTTGTTTACAAGCAAAAGAATGGCCTCCTCCCTGACATATTTGATAATCTCTTCAAAGAAAACAATCAGGTCCATTCCCATAACACACGACAGATAAATAACATACATCACAAACACACTAGAAACAAATATGGCAAAATAACAACTGAAAACCAAGGAACCAATATCTGGAACTCAATACTGTGAGAAGTAGGTGGGCGAGACCCGGCTAGGAACGGGGGTTGGTCACGTGATCTGAATAAACCGTCAGTCGATATACAGAACTCACGGCGTTCGGGTCGTTACTACAAGTACTACATGGTGTCAGATAGCGGGACGGTCAGGCATGGCTACGTCAGTTTTGTCGGGGTTGAGACCTCCAAATCCCCTGAACTTAGAGGGAAATTTGGCTGTCAACTGGAGGACTTGGTTTACATCGTATGAAATATATGCCGGTGCGGCAGGTGTGAGCAGTAAGCCAGAAAAAACACAGTGTTTTATATTTCTACACGTTGCGGGTTTGGAGGCCCAAAAGCTATTTCCGACGCTTGAGATAGCCAGTACTGACCGAGAGAAAATAGCGCCATTGATAGCAGCATTTAAAGAGTACTGCGAAGGAAAATGTAATATAACGGTGGTGAGATATCAGTTCAATACATATAATCAGAAGTCGGAGTCGATGGACACTTACATTAGGGAGCTGCGACACAAAATTGCGTATTGTGACTATGGCGTTATTGAAGACTCGATACTAAGGGATAGGCTGGTAGCCGGCGTAAGAGACAAGAATTTGCGAGACAAGTTACTTCAAACGCCTAACCTAACGCTCATAAATTGTCTTGAGATATGTCGGGTGAGTGAGTATAATGCCAACCAACTCGACACCACAAAAGAAGACTGCCAAGTGGACGCCATTAGCAAGTATGGCCGACAGCAATCACGCGCCCCAGTACCGGCAACACCTTGGCGGCGGGGCGGAAGTGCTACTTCAAACACGTCCCGGACCAGTTGTTCGCGGTGTGGTTACGTGCATGGCCGGGCACCCTGCCCCGCCAAGGACAAAGAATGTGATGGGTGTGGGAAAATAGGCCATTTTCTCAAAGTGTGCAGAGGACGGAGACGCGGTGCAACGCCGGTACATGCTCTGGACATGGACAGGACCAGCAGACACGGGGAATGGCGGTTGACGGACACAGGGGAGGAGGATGATGAAGACGACCTGTTCGTAGGAGCCATGTCAGAGGATGATGACGACGAAGAGGCAGGATTGTGGCATAAGAAGTTACGAGTCGGAGACAAAAGTGTAAGGTTCAAGCTGGACACGGGCTCGAAGGCCAATATCATTCCCAGCAAAACGTTTCGGGCAGTGGGAATTGGGTCGCTAATGCCCGCACGCTGCCGGTTGGTGACGTACACCGGCCAACGAATTCTTCCGGAAGGAGAGACAAGACTACCAATAAAAGGACACATGCTACCATTTCATGTCACAGAGAGTGGATGTGCGATCCTTGGAAAGGATGCGTGTGTGTTGTTAGGACTAGTAACGCGTGCAGATGTCGTGGATCGCCGGTCAGCAAAGACCTCAGAAGCTACTAAACTGGTAAATAAATTCAGTGACATTTTTGAAGGCTTAGGTACGATTAAAGTTAATGCCAGAATTCATGTTGACCCTGATGTATGCCCTGTAATTGATCCACCACGAAGAATTCCTCATGCTGTGTGTGATGATGTAAAAGTTGAGTTGGATCGAATGGTAATGATGGGTGTGATTGTTCCTCAGGTCGAGCCAACACCGTGGGTTAATTCGATTACGGTAGTACGCAAACCGGGGAAGATCAGGATTTGTTTGGACCCGACAAAATTAAATAGAGCAATTTTGCGTGGTCCATATCCTAATAAAACAGTAGAACAAGTAGTGGCAAAGACGGCGGGAGCTCAGTATTTTTCGGTGCTGGACGCCAACAGCGGGTATTGGCAGATACAGCTGGATGAGGCCAGTTCGCACCTTTGTACGTTCAATACTCCGTGGGGCCGATACCGCTACACCAGGTTACCGTTTGGAATAAAAACTGCAGGGGATATCTTCATCCAGGAGATGAACGAAATATTCAGAGATCTGGAAGGGGTGGAAATCATAGCGGATGATATTTTGATTTTTGGCAAGTCAATTGAGCAGCATAATGAAAGGTTAGAAGCGGTGTTGGAGCGAGCGCGTAAAGTAGACCTGCGACTGAATCCCAAAAAATCAAAGATAGGGCAAACAAGTGTGACGTATGTCGGACACGTGTTGACTAAAGATGGTTTAAAACCTAACCCTGAAAGAGTATGCGCGATTCTCGAAATGCCCACTCCCACAGACAAGGCTGCAATTCAGCGGTTTCTTGGCATGATGAATTACGTAAACAAATTCATCCCAAAATTATCCGAGATTGCAAAACCATTGCGAACGGTCCTAGCCAAGGACAGTGCCTGGCACTGGGAGGAGGCACAAGAGAACGCGTTTAACAGGCTAAAGACATTGTTAACCGAGGCGCCGGTACTAACATATTATGATGTAGCAAAACCACTCGTATTGCAAGTAGATGCTTCACAGTCTGGGCTTGGGGCCACGTTATTTCAAGATCAACGCCCCATAGCTATGGCGTCAAAGGCGCTTGACAAAACCCAATCAAATTACGCGGTTATAGAGAAGGAACTACTGGCGATCTGTTTCGGCTGTAAGAAATTCCATGATTACATATTCGGGAAAGAAATTACAGTCGAAACAGATCATAAGCCACTTGTTAACATAATGTTGAAACCAATAAACACATTGTCGGCTCGAATGCAACGCATGAGGATGCGGCTTCAAAATTACAATATTAACGTTGAACATAAAAAGGGTATTAATATGTTTTTTGCAGATGCCCTGTCACGAGCGCACTCCACCAAAGTAGACCCAAGTGACCTATTTGACAAGACCATCAGTGTGGCGGCAATCGGGTTTGTGAGCAATGACATCACACGAATAAAACTAGAAACGCAGAAAGACAACACACTGTGTGAGATCAGTAGGTTAGCTAAGGGCGGGTGGCCAGAGGGCAACACAGCAGTACGCCAGGACGTGAAGCCGTATCATACATATCGGGAAAATATAGTAAACTACAACGGGGTCCTAATGAAAGATGATAGGATTATTATTCCGAAATCGATGCAAGGTGAAATATTAGATAAGTTGCACGAGTCGCATTTGGGAGAGGTAAAATGCAAACAACTTGCAAGAGATTATGTGTTTTGGCCAGGAATGGCAAAACAGATAGAGGATAAGGTGTCACGGTGCCAAATATGCCAAAGCGAGCGAAACATTTTGCACAGAGAACCGATGATTTCACATGAAATTCCGGACACACCGTACATGAAAATTGGGGTAGACCTATTTCACTGTAGGCAAGAAGATTATATAATGATCATTGATTATTATTCGAAATTTCCAGAAATAGTTAAGTTGCAGTCTACATCAAGCAAAAGTATAATAGAGGTGCTCAAAGACATGTTTGGAAGGTATGGGATCCCGTTGGAAGTAATGTCAGATAATGGGCCTCAGTTCGTCAGTGAGGATTATAGAAGATTTGCCATGCAGTACGGATTCACACGAATGTACTCGAGTCCACACTACCCGCAAAGCAATGGGCAAGTGGAACGGTACATTCAAACAATCAAATTGTTAATCAACAAAGCAATCAAGGATGGGACAGACATCAATATGGCACTCTTAGCATACCGAAATACAACGATACCCGAGCTACAGGCATCTCCGGCACAGCTGTTGATGAGCAGGAAATTGAGGTCAAGAATACCTGTCTTGCTTAGCCAGTTAAAACCAAAGGTAGTGGCATCAAGGATGAAGCATGTGCAAGAAAGGCAGGCTAAACAGAGAAGATATTATAACAAACAGGCAGGGAAAGTGCACCGGAAGCTGGGAGTGGGTGACGCAGTCAGGTACAGGACGTATGACCGGAAATGGGCCCGCGGTCACATATGTAAAATGGGGAATGTAGAAGAGAGGCAATACGAAGTGAGAAATGAGAAGGGCAATGTTCTAACGAGAAATCGAGTGCACATATTTGGTATTCCCGACAAGTGCGGGGTGAGTCAGAAAAAACAGGTACAAAAAACAAAACACAACTACAAAAACAAACACAACTGCAAGATCAAAACACAGTGAGAGTGATTGGGCCATCAAACGACACACGTTACATAACACGATCCGGTCGATCGATTCGGCCAGTAGAGAGGTTGGGTATGGGACGCCATGGCAATAACACTAATCGAAGTTAAAGGGCAATTAGGCATGGACCAGTGTTAGACAGTTCGGTGTTGTGGTCATGATTGAGAGTCAGTAATACTATACTGTTGTTTCGTAGGGAGTAGGAAATGGCCAATGAGGTAACGAAGTGCAGGGACTTTGTCTATATATATATATATACATGTATTGACAATTGTGATTGTATTTACCGACATGTAGGTCAGGAATCGGAGATGAAGGAAGAGGTCAAGGCCTGTAAACAAATGTTCGGTAAGGCCTTGAAACAAAAGAGAAGCAAGTCATGTCCATAAGTTAAATGTTAAACGGACATTGAAGTGTTGATCTGTGATGAGAATGTAAAATTGATTTTGTCATTGTTCAAATTTGCTGTTGCATATTGTGCTAATGGTTACTCTGTATTTGAACTCATCGTGCAGTCCGTCATGTTATGCTCATCGTGACGTGAGATGACATAATGTGAAAGTGTATGAGTTGAATGACTTTTGTTATGAAAAGGAAGATGTGAGAAGTAGGTGGGCGAGACCCGGCTAGGAACGGGGGTTGGTCACGTGATCTGAATAAACCGTCAGTCGATATACAGAACTCACGGCGTTCGGGTCGTTACTACAAGTACTACAAATACCAGTAGAGATTAGAAACCTTCAAACTTTGAAAAACTTCTGTAAAAAAACTAAAGATAAGCTATCTCAATGCATACTAAATCGATTACCAGTAAAGAATATATATAATACCCCTATTAACATACATGCAAAATAACTACTGATACTGCATGTAAGTACATGAATCCATGACACAATATCCATATAATATTCCTATCATTACTTTGTTTTTTACTAACTGTGAAGAGGCGCATCAGTAGCTCATCATAATCATTAGTTAAAAATGTAGCTTAAGTTTAATAATTTGTTATTGTCATCACTTGTTCATTCACATCATGGAGACCAGCTAGATAAGCATCGCTTTTCTGGGATCCTTTCTGTCTGTAAGGAATTTGTATGCATTTATTGTATCACCTCAATTTATTGTAAACATACCTTGCAGAGAGTTAAAATAAAAGAATTGAATTGATTGATTGATGAACTTGTACTGGTTACAGTTGTTGTACTAATCACAGTGGTTGTGCTGATTACAGTTGATGTACTGGTTACAGTTGATGTGCTGATTACAGTTGTTGTACTGGTTACAGTTGATGTACTGGTTACAGTTGTTGTGCTGGTTACAGTTGTTGTTCTGGTTACAGTTGATGAGCCGATTACAGTTGATGTACTAATTCCATTGTTGTGCTAATTACAGCTGATGTACTGATTCCATTTGTATGCTGATGACAGTTGTTATTCTGGTTACAGTTGTTAAACTGGTTACAGTTGTTGTACTGGTTACAGTTGATGTACTGGTTACAGATGTTGTACTGCTTATAGGTGTTGTGCTGGTTACAGTTGTTGTGTTGATTACAGTTGATGTGCTGATTACAGTTGTTGTACTGATTTCAGTTGTTGTGCTGATTACAGTTTTTTGGTGTTTTTTTTTGTAAATATAGTTTATTCATTGAATAAAGTCGTTTGTCAGTGCCGTGGCACTGGTCTTCCAGCCATGTGACAATACAGTTATTTACAATATATACACATGTAGTCTGATATTGTCAAAATCAGCTGAAATAACAATATCAAACATTCAAAGACTTACATATGGTATAGTTTGACAGTTCACATACAAAAATAGCAGTTATATGTTGTATTCCTACACACTTGATACATACATGTGTATTGATTAGACCTTTACATTACGGAGTGGTTAGGTGCATAGTTTCCCTTCATATGTTTGTATGCCTACTATGTTGTGAACTGCAACAAAACTATCATGTTGTTGGAGTTAACATTTTGAGATGGAGTGAGTGTTAGTAGAATGGTTTGTTTATTCTGTTAGATAGAGTGTGGCTAGCTTATAGAGTTATTCTTAAAAGGTTAATACCTCAGGTGTGTTTTTTGACTACATGAATTAGTTTGTGTAAGTAGGTTGTTAGTAATGATGGGATAAACAATGCTTGGAGGATTGTACGTTTCAGTCATTTAGTAGTCTAGTACAGACTTTATTAGTGTCTATGTTTATACAAAGACCATATAATACCAAGACGGCTCACTCAGCCTGTACTGTGTAATCAAAATGATCAAACCCACCACTTGGTGTGCTGGCTGTTCCCCTGGCCAAACAGATGCTATAATACATGCACAAATGTATATATGAATGTGAAAGATCTGTGATGATGGCGAGGAGGACGACGATGATGTGTGCCTGTTCAGAGCAATTTCATATTGATGTGTATCCACGCTTACCCGTCCCATGCATGATATAACCGTATGTGTTTACATGTGAAACACCAACCAGCAGCCGGGGCAATCAAACCCACCACAAGGCGGCACCGCAAAATGTATATCACATGAGAGAGATAGGGAGTGAGCCGTCCCAGTACCATAGGGCCCCCGGTCTATAGCAACACTACCAGACTGATACACATTTCCGAATTTGCTGGGCAGATAATTTGTACGGTGGATAACTTGGTTTGTTGGCAGCAGGCAAAGGAGCGCGTGGGGTGGTGGGAGGGGGTGGGAGTTGTTGTATTGATTACAGTTGTTGTGCTGATTACAGTTGATCTGTTCATTACAGTTGTTGTACTGATTACAGTTGTTGTGCTGGTTACAGTTGTTGTGCTGGTTACAGTTGTTGTGCTGGTTACAGTTATTGTGATGGTTACAGTTGTTGTGCTGGTTACAGTTGTTATGTTGGTTACAGTTGTTGCACTGATTACAGTTGTTGTGCTGATTACAGTTGTTGTAGTGATTACAGTTGTTGTACTGATTACAGTTGTTGTGCTGGTTACAGTTATTGTGCTGGTTACAGTTATTGTGCTGGTTACAGTTATTGTGCTGGTTACAGTTGTTGTGCTGGTTACAGTTGTTGTGCTGGTTACAGTTGTTGTGCTGGTTCAGTTGTTATGTTGGTTACAGTTGTTGTGCTGATTACAGTTGATGTGCTGATTACAGTTCTTGAACTGATTACAGTTGTACTGATTACAGTTGTTGTGCTGATTACAGTTATTGTGCTGGTTACAATTATTGTGATGGTTACAGTTGTTTTGCTGATTACAGTTGTTGTGCTGATTACAGTTGTTGTGCTGATTACAGTTGTTGAACTGATTACAGTTGATGTTCTGATTACAGTGGATGTGCTGATTACAGTTGTTGTGTTGATTACAGTTGTTGCGCTGATTACAGTTGTGCTGATTACAGTTGTGCTGATTACAGTTGTTATGTTGGTTACAGTTGTTGTGCTGATTACAGTTGTTGTGCTGGTTACAGTTGTTGTGCTGATTAAAGTTGTTGTGCTGATTACAGTTGTTGTGCTGATTACAGTTGTTGTGCTGATTACAGTTGTTGTGCTGATTACAGTTGTTGTGCTGATTACAGTTGTTGTGCTGATTACAGTTGTTGTACTGATTACAGTTGTTGTGCTGGTTACAGTTGTTGTGCTGATTACAGTTGATGTGCTGATTACAGTTCTTGAACTGATTACAGTTGTACTGATTACAATTGTTGTGCTGATTACAGTTGTGCTGATTACAGTTGTTGTGCTGATTACAGTTGTGCTGATTACAGTTGTGCTGATTACAGTTGTTGTGCTGATTACAGTTGTTGAACTGATTACAGTTGATGTTCTGATTACAGTTGTGTTGCTGATTACAGTGGATGTGCTGATTACAGTTGTTGTGCTGATTACAGTTGTGCTGATTACAGTTGTTGTGCTGATTACAGTTGTTGTGCTGATTACAGTTGATGTGCTGATTACAGTTCTTGAACTGATTACAGTTGTACTGATTACAGTTGTTGTGCTGATTACAGTGGATGTGCTGATTACAGTTGTTGTGCTGATTACAGTTGTGCTGATTACAGTTGTTGTGCTGATTACAGTTGTTGTGCTGATTACAGTTGTTGAACTGATTACAGTTGATGTTCTGATTACAGGTGTGTTGCTGATTACAGTGGATGTGCTGATTACAGTTGTTGTGTTGATTACAGTTGTTGCGCTGATTACAGTTGTGCTGATTACAGTTGTGCTGATTACAGTTGTTGTGCAGATTACAGTTGATGTACTGGTTACAGTTGATGTACTGATTAGAGTTGTTGTGCTGATTACAGTTGTTGTGCTGATCACAGTTGTTGCGCTGATTACAGTTGTGCTGATTACAGTTGTGCTGGTTACAGTTGTTGTGCAGATTACAGTTGATGTACTGATTAGAGTTGTTGTGCTGATTAGAGGTGTTGTACTGATTACAATTGCAGCACCGATCCGTGCACCGTGCCGTGCAACGAGCCGTGCACCAGCTGTGCACCGAGCCGTGCACCGAGCCGTGCCCCTGTCATGCACCGAACCATGCACCGAGCCGTGCACCGTGTCGTGCACCTGACGTGCACTTGTAGTGTACCGAGCTGTGCACCGAGCCTTGCAACTGCCGTGCACCGAGCCATGCACCGAGCTGAGCATCGTGTCGTGCACCGCGTTGTGCAGCCGTGCAACCTGCACCGTGACGTGCATCTTGCCTTGCACGGTGCCATGCACTGTGCCATGCACCGAGCAGGCACCGTGCAATGCACTGTGTAATATACTGTGTCATACACTGTGTTGTACACCTGCCATGCACCGAGCCGTCCAGCGTTTACCGTGTCGTGCACCTGTCATGCACCGAGTCACGCACCGAGCCATGCACCATGGCGTGTACCGCATCGTACCTCTGTCGTGCACCGATCCGTGTTTTATATATCTCGGGAGGGGAGGGGGGGTCACTTAACAATTTCCTATCTCCGGAGGGGGGGGGGATTATTTAATTAAATAAGGCCCAATTTCCGAGATAGAAAATGCACATAACTTCCTTAATTCTCCAATTATTCTCATAGTTTTGGTGTCATTTTAAAGGGCTTTTCAAGCTCTTTCCAGTGATGCCTTATTTTATTATTGAAAGAGTTTTAATTTTGTTGGCACATACCTCGACTACGTACCACTCTTCGCACAGCGGCTGCGCAAATACTGGGCCCTGGTTTATAAGTAATTAATTATTGTTTTATATATCTCTGGAGGGCGGGGGTCACTTTACAATTGCTCCTGTGTGTCTTGTTTGTCCGAGTGTGGCGAACTGTGTTCCCGAGATAGTGAAAATATTAAAAAAGAAGTACTGCCCCTCCCCGAGATATATGATACAATAATTATAACTCAGGACGCAAATAGTTTAGTGTGGGTATTTTTAATTCGTTTAAGATTTTTTACATTGTCAGATGTTATTCTTGTTACGGATAATAGTTCATGAGTCAGGGTAATGTTCGAGCGCTCAACCTTATTCTTATAGATGGGTGGGTGGGATGGCTGAGTAAATCGGGCGGAGACTCGCAGCAACCACGCGGCAGGTTCGGGTTCGCTGGCGGAAGTGAGCTGCTCCATGCTCTGGCATGGTGCCAGCCTGAACCGCTAGGCGGATGCGTGGTTGTCGCCCGGGATACAGTATAGGTGGCGCCACCGTCCCATAGAGTTTAGTGGTTAAGGTTATACGGTCCTGAGCTCCAAATTACCCATGTTGCCACCGCAACATGAACAATTATAACTCAGGACGCGAATAGTTTAGTGTGGGTATTTTTAATTCGTTTAAGATTTTTTACATTGTCAGATGTTATTCTTGTTACGGATAATAGTTCATGAGTCAGGGTAATGTTCGAGCGCTCAACCAAAGGTAGTGGAGAGCGTGAAGGGGCATGCCCTGATGGCGTCGCGTGGCACGTACTGGTGGACTGCCGTTGAGGTCCATGTGCCGAATGTCTGGATGTCGTCCAGGGTGGCGCCGAGGGCGGCGCATGCCTGTGCGCCGCCTCGGCGCAGGCTGTGTAGGGTCACCGTGCGTGGTGCAGGGTGACCGGATGATGCAAGTGCGAGGCGTATGGTAGCCAGCAGGGCGTTGGGGCGGAGGGGCATGCCCGATGTGGTGACGAATGCTGGACCTTGCATGTGCAGGGTGGTGTGTTTGGCGTAGGCGATCCAGGCGGCCACCGGGCAGAAGGGTGACCCGGGTATCGCCGGGACGGCAATGTCGGTGTGTTCGCCGGGTCTCCAGCGGGTTTTCGTGGATGCCACGTGGATGTTGATGCCCTCGGGGGTTAGGGCGACGTCGCTTGCTCGCAGTGCATGTCTGCTCGTCGTGGGGTCGGAGGACTCGAGCAGGTTGGATTGCCTGAGTATCGTGAAGTATGCCAGGAGTGTCGCTGCCTTCAGAACACGTCCGTTCGGTCCGGCACGGGAGAAGAATTCGACAATGTTCTTTATGTCGCGTGGCGTAACGGGCGGGGCCTGTGTCGGCACGTGGTGTGATGTTCTCTGTATGCCTCTTTTCATGAGGCCTACGGGGTACGTGTCAAATGCGTCGTGTAAGCCTCCAACCGCCCGCACCCATGTGCGCGCGCCGCTGAGGTAGTTGAGTACCGCTCCGGGCGTTTTCAGCACGTCCGAGAGGTGGAGTATGTAGGACAGTATTATATACTGGGTCGGGCGCGATGGTTGGGCTCCGTGCTGGGTGAGGTATGCGATATAGGTTGATACCTGTCGATTTTTGTTCCGCCAGGTTCCTGGTGCAAGCCCGGCATGGATCTTCTTCATGAGCCGCTCGTGGTGGTGGTCGGAGAAACCTGGGGATGAGAGGCAAGGTATTAAGTGAGGAAGAGCCAGGTTATAGGCCGGGGGTGAGTATGTGGTCGAAGTCGACATGGACCTGTAATAGGCCGCGCTGCGCCAGCATGACTTGGGCTGTCTGTCGAGCCGAGTAGTCGTTGTGGCGCCTGCTTAGCGCGTCTGCGAGCACGAGATCTTTTCCGGGCTTGTGGTGGATCTGTATTTCTGTGCTCATTGTGGCCTCCATGAGCCAGATCTCCCTAGCACACGCCGTGAGCACCGGGTCACGGCCTTTTCCTTCCGTCATCACTTGTTGTGACGCCGAGTTGTCGGTGCTAACGTGTATGGTATGCTGGTGTGGCCTGAGGGGAAGGAGCGCCCTAATTGCGGCAACCAGGTTTAGTGCCTCAAGTTGTGCGATGGTCATGCTTTTTCTCGTTACCGTTTCGGGGTACCGTTCGGCGTAGTAGTGGGTAGGGGAGTGAGCTCCAGCGCCGGTCAGGGATGAGTCGCACTCTATGCGCCATTCATCTTTGGGGTTTGGGTGCAGTAGCACGTACCCGTTGAAAGCCTCAGCGAATGTGTTGAACCATGCGATGTCTTGCAGCATCTCTTCCGGCACGATGTGCTTGCCGTTCATGGGTGCATTCCTGAGTGCGTCGAGGATCCTGGAGATAAATCTCCTTGCAGGCCTGACGCACTTTGCGACATGTTGTAGCCTGCCCACTAGTCTCTGTATGTCTTTCCGGGATGCCTTCCGTCCGACCGTCCACAGGCGGCACTCGGTTAGGACCTCGGCGAGCTTTTCGTCGGGTATCTTGACCCACATCCGATCGGTGTTGATCTCGAAGCCCAGCCACTCGAGCTGCGTGGTTGGTGGCACGCATTTTTGTGGAGAAAGCTCCAGGCCCAATGTGTGTGCGGTGTGGATGAGGTCGTCGTAGGCGTGTGCCGCCTGCTGTTTTGTTGCAGCGGCCCCGACGAAATCGTCGAGGTAGCACAGTATGTGGTGCCCCTTCTTCCTCATCAAGTGAACCACTGCGTTTGTGGTTCTGGCGCACGCCATCGAGGATGTCCTACAGCCGAACGGCGGTGCCGCATCGATGTAGTACTGTCCCCCGTAGAGTATGCCGAGGAGTGGGGTTGAGAGCGGGCAGGTGCGAAGCTGCCTGTACGCCCTCGCAAGGTCGGCGCTCCAGATGTATGAGCCGGGGCCAAGTCTTGTTACCTCCTGTGCCAGGTCGAGCATGCCTGGTAGAGTGTATGCCATGGGGGGCACCCTGGTACTGCGCCCTCCTTATGCCCGCGTTCACACTAGCCTTGCCGGGGTACGAGAGGTCGACCACCACTCGCCTCGCCTCCGAGTTCCGCTTGGGTCTGGTCATCATTGGGCTGACCTGTGTCCAGGGCTTGAAGGGGGGTCTGCTGAATGGGCCTATTAGGGCGCCGTACTCGACCTCTTTCCGCACGTACTCGGCAATGTGAACGTCATGGGCGGGGTCCTCGGTGTGGTTGGCGGTGGCCGGGATTGGTGGTAGTGGCGCCGTGTAGTCCACCGGCCATCCAAACTCTAGGAAATCCACGACTTGTCGGTCGTGGTAGTCTTTCAGTAGGTGGCGCCATGCGGGTATGTTCAGTCCTGACGGGACGGGAATGCGCATCCCCATGTAGTTAGGCAGCGCACATCTCCGGACAGTGTCGTACAACTTCATGTACGGGGTGTTGTTGGTCCAGAGTGCTGGTATCGTGTATGGCCAGATAGCGTGTAGTGTGGCTCTATATGCCGTGGGTGTGAGGGGCGGGTTGTATGGCGGGGCAGCGTCGTCTCCATTCTCGTCGAGTATGGTTTCAATGTCGTCCGGCTGCTGGTGGCGGAGCAGGCCGTCCGTTTGTGTGCGATCTGTGTCGGTGATGTGGCCGTGGCCGGGGATCGCTATAGGGGCGACGGGTGTTGGGTTCGCGTGGGAATGTGCTTCCGTCGCGGTGGCGTGTGCGTGGTGGTCGTGCGTGTTGTTCGCTATGAGTGGTGTAATAGCGGTGCATGGGCGTGTTGCGTGTGGTCGTGTTACGCTACGAGTCTGTTGGTGGGCAGCGTGTGTGGTGTTGATTTGTTGTTGTTGTGCGCTGGTGTATGTGTCGGCAGCGTTCCGTCGACGCGTGGTGTTTGTTACACTCGTGTCAGTCGGGATGGCTCCGCCTGTGTGGCCGTCTGCGTCAGCGGCAGTGGCGCCACCTTGTGTGTGGCGGTGGGTGGTGGCGGCGTGCACTGGGTCGCGTCCCTCGTGTGGTACCACAACAAGCGCACGTGGTTGTGGCTCCAGAGCGGTGGCGCCACCTTCCGCCACGGGGCGGGGGCCAGCGTGCATGGCTTCCGCGGTGCAGTGTGTGTATGTAGGTCAGAGTTGTTTTGATTTTCTTGTCTGTGCGTTGTTGTCGGCGTGTCGTCTAGATACGCGCCGGCAGCTGTGTGGTGTGCGGAATCCGTGCCGTCGCCAGTCGGTTCGACGGGTCGGCCGCCTTCTAAAAATCCGCCTTATTTGCCGATTTTTCTGCGCCATTCTTGCGATCGAAGAATCTCCTCTTATTTTGGCATTCTTTTTCGGGATGTGGGTTCGCCTTTGCGTACTTTGTGGCGCACCAGGCACAGAGGTGGCATTTTCGGTCTGGTTGTATCCCATGGGAGGTGGTGAAGCCACATTCCTCCGCCCAGTTCCACTTGGAGCACGGCTTTCCATCAGTTTCTTTGTTGTATACCGGGCGGACATAGTCGGATCTGTCTGACCGGCTCGTGGTGTTGTCGTGTTTCCGTGCCGTAGTGTCGTCGGCATTGCTGCGGTTTGGCTTTTTACCGTCGAGGCGCATGCCTTCCACGCACGCGTCTCGTTGTATGTCTTTGATTGCATATTGGTCTGCCCAGCCGTGCGGCAGCCGGCCATCAGCAATCATGGTGAATACGCTCTCTGACCAGCGCCGGCATGTCGGCCAGTCATATAGCGTTGCCATTGTTGCCAGTTGCAGCTGGTGGTCTAGGAGAGGTTCTCTCCAGCTCGTTGGCATCGCCTGATCCTTTATCATGCGGCACAGCGCGGCCACATACTCAGCCCATGTCGCCTGGTCGAGTCCGATTTTTGTGCTCCGATGGCCTCGGATCACGTATCTATGGGGCGCTATCACATTGTTACCTCGTTTGTCTCCTAACGCGGTGCCAGCTGCCGCCAGCAGCTCGTTGACTACATCACTCCGGTCATTATCCTCCTGGTCGCCGGTTGATGCGACATCGTAGAATGGGTTTCGGGATGTTGCGCGGTCACGAGCAATGGCAGCAGGGGTGCGGAATGGGTTTACAAATGGAACGAACTCACGTTTTTTGGTGTCGTCCCTTGGAGTCGCGTAGTAGTATTGCTCAGGGCGTGTGGCCGTCCCGGTGTAGCCGTCGTTGTTTCGTGTGCGGCTGCCACTACGGGTCCTCCTCCTCCCACTGGGCGACCGGTGTCTGCTGCTGCTGGCAGCCGGCCTCGTGGTCTGTTGACGCGTCTCGTGGCCGCCATCTTGGAATTCCGCATGCGGCGTGCTGCTTCGACGCTTTTTCGCCGCCGAACGCTCGATGTCGTCGAGGCGTTCGGTCATTCTGCCCAGTTTGTCGTCCATCCTCTCCTGGAATCCATTGAACGCCTCCAGGAGCGCCGATGTGTCGGATCTCCTCCGTTTCTCGCCGGCCCCGGCTGGGCTGTCGTTGGGGCGTGCGCCCGCGTGTCGCTCCTCGGTGCGACTAGATCTCGACAGTGTTTTGTTTGTTGTTTTTTCGTGCAGGACTACTGATTTCGGTCGTCCGCGCGATTTTTTCGCCGTCGTGGGGGCTGGTGGTGTCGGTGGTGTATCCTCCTTTTGTCGTTTATTGCGTGTTGACGGCATTTTGTACGTAGTGAGTAAATCGGGCGGAGACTCGCAGCAACCACGCGGCAGGTTCGGGTTCACTGGCGGAAGTGAGCTGCTCCAGGCTCTGGCATGGTGCCAGCCTGAACCGCTAGGCGGATACGCGGTTGTCGCCCGGGGTACAGTATAGGTGGCGCCACCGTCCCATAGAGTTTAGTTGATTATTTTAATAATTATTTGTGTATCTCTGAGAGGGGTGGGTAATTCTTATTTTTTCTTGTTCCTATCTCTGAGAGTGGGTGTACTTTTATTGATCTATTCATGGCTTGGGTTTTGGGGGGGGGGGGGGGCGGTTGTATCTCTGAGAGGGAGGGGGTAATTCTTGTTTATTTTTGTTCTGTTTGTATCAGAGAAGGGGGGAGTGATTCTTTTTGTATCACTGAGGTGGGGGGTACTTTTATTGATCTATTCATGGGTTGGTTATTGGTGGGGGGTAGGAAATACCCCCCCTCTCCCCACACACACACAAAACCAAGCCAGCCGCTGTGTGAATAGAGGTAGGAAATACCCCCCCCCCACACACACACACAAAACCAAGCCAGCCGCTGTGTGAATAGAGGTAGGAAATACCCCCCCCCCCCACACACACACAAAACCAAGCCAGCCGCTGTGTGAATAGAGGTACAAAATAACCCCCCCCCCCCACACACACACACAAAACCCAGCCAGCCGCTGTGTGAATAGAGGTAGGAAATAACCCCCCCACCACACACACACACAAAACCAAGCCAGCCGCTGTGTGAATAGAGGTAGGAAATACTCCCCCCCCCCCCACACACACACACAAAACCAAGCCAGCCGCTGTGTGAATAGAGGTAGGGAAATACCCCCCCCCCCCACACACACACACACAAACCAAGCCAGCCGCTGTGTGAATAGAGGTAGGAAATACCCCCCCCCCCCCACACACACACACAAAACCAAGCCAGCCGCTGTGTGAATAGAGGTAGGAAATACCCCCCCCCCCCCCACACACACCACACAAAACCAAGCCACAGCCGCTGTGTGAATAGAGGTAGGAAATACCCCCCCCCCACACACACACACAAAACCAAGCCAGCCGCTGTGTGAATAGAGGTAGGATACCTACCCCCCCCCCCCACACACACACAAAACCAAGCCAGCCGCTGTGTGAATAGAGGTAGGAAATACCCCCCCCCCCACACACACACACACAAAACCAAGCCAGCCGCTGTGTGAATAGAGGTAGGAATTCCCCCCCCACACACACACACAAACCAAGCCAGCCGCTGTGTGAATAGAGGTAGGAAATAACCCCCCCCCCCACACACACACACACAAAACCAAGCCAGCCGCTGTGTGAATAGAGGTAGGAAATAACCCCCCCCCCACACACACACCAAAACCAAGCCAGCCGCTGTGTGAATAGAGGTAGGAAATAACCCCCCCCCCCACACACACACACAAACCAAGCCAGCCGCTGTGTGAATAGAGGTAGGAAATAACCCCCCCCCCCACACACACAAAACCAAGCCAGCCGCTGTGTGAATAGAGGTAGGAAATACCACCCCCCCCCCACACACACACAAAACCAAGCCAGCCGCTGTGTGAATAGAGGTAGGAAATACCCCCCCCCCACACACACACAAAACCAAGCCAGCCGCGTGTGAATAGAGGTAGGAAATAACCCCCCCCCCCCACACACACACAAAACCAAGCCAGCCGCTGTGTGAATAGAGGTAGGAAATAACCCCCCCCCCACAAACACCAACCAAGCCAGCCGCTGTGTGAATAGAGGTAGGAAATAACCCCCCCCCCCCCACACACACACACAAAACCAAGCCAGCCGCTGTGTGAATAGAGGTAGGAAATAACCCCCCCCCCACACACACACACAAAACCAAGCCAGCCGCTGTGTGAATAGAGGTAGGAAATAACCCCAGATTAATAAAATTACCCCCCCCCCCTTCAGCGATACAAAAAGAATCACCCCTCCCTCTCAGATACAAAAATAATTATTAAAATAATCCCCTCCCCATCCCGAGATGGAACACAAATAAACAAGAATTAACATCCTCCCCGCTCAGAGATACAAACATTATTATTATTTACCAAAAAGATTATATTAAATTTATAAGGTTAGTGACACTGACACAATAGTGACAGTCATGAGTGCAGCGATTTGCGGCGATCGGCGACGTTTTTAATCTGACTCGATTTTGACGCATGGTCAGACGATGCTGTTCCATTTTGATGCATGCGCAGAAGCGATGCGGAGAGCTGAAACCGACGGAGGGCTGAAACCGTGACAGCGGTACATGGTGCACCATATAACCCCCAAGTTGGGCAGAGTAGCGCACACACGGAGGAACACCTACGCTGGTCCCGATGACGTCACCCTTTATGCCAAGGCTAAGGACTGATTGATTTTTTTTTTTTTTTTTTTGTTTGGTCCATTAGTTGTTTAAGCAGGGGAAATTTCAGTCATAGACGACTGGTCTTCCTCATTCCACTGCTGGTCGATAGAAAGCCCGAGCCTACACTTTTACCGACCCAAGGGATTTTTAACCTCCCACACCACATAGACATGGTATGAGAGCAACCGGCCTTTGATGACGCTGTTAGTTATACACAGCGGTGGAAATCCAAATTGGCAGAGCTGGGGGCACGGGGAATCGAACCAAGCTAGCCTCTCACCTGCAGGGCGTACGCGATGGAGAGCCCGACGAGCCCGCCCGTGATGCTGCCCCGACTGACGATCGCCAACAACGCCGCAGCGAGCACGACGCCCGACCCGAGCAGCTCGAGCCGAAACCCCAGCCACCTGGAACCGGAAGTACAGCGTCAGGGTCACACTGCACACACTGCACAGCCTCAGGGTTACACCGCACACACTGTACAGTGTAAGGATCACACCGCACACACTGCACAGCATCAGGGTTACACCACACACACTGTACAGTGTAAGGATCACACCGCACACACTGCACAGCATCAGGGTTACACCACACACACTGTACAGTGTCAGGATCACACCGCACACACTGCACAGCATCAGAGTTACACCACACACACTGCATTGTGTCAGGGTCACACCGCACACACTGCACAGCGTCAGGACCACACCGCACACACTCACATCGTCAGGGTCATACTGCACAAACTGTACAGTGTCAGGGTCATACCGCACACAGTGCAAAGCATCAGGATCACACCGCACACACTGCACAGTGTCAGGGTCACACCGCACACACTGCACAGTGTCAGGATTACACCACACACACTGCACAGCATCAGGGTCACACCGCACACATGCACAGCGTCAGGATCACACCCCACACACTACATAGGGTCAGGGTCATACTGCACACAGTGCAAAGCATCAGGATCACACCGCACACACTGCACATTGTCAGGGTCATACTGAACACACTGCACAGGGTCAGGATTACACCGCACACACTGCACAGCTTCAGGATCACACCCCACACACTACATATTGTCAGGATCATACCGCACACACTGCACAAGGTCAGGGTCACACCGCACACACTGCACAGCGTCAGGATCATACCCCACACATTACATAGGGTCAGGATCACACCCCACACAATGCACAGTGTCAGGGCCCACCGCACACACTCCACAGGGTCAGGAGCACACCTCACACACTGCAAAGCATGAGGGTCATACCGCACACACTGCAAAGCGTCGGGATCACACCGCACACACTGCACAGCTTCAGAGTCACACCGCACAAACTGCACATCGTCAGAATCACACCGCACACACTGCACAGCGTCAGGGTCACACCGCACACACTGCATAGGGTCAGGGTCACAACGCACACCCTGCACAGTATCAGAATCACACTGCACAGCATCAGGGTCACACCGCACACACTTCAGAGGATCATGGTCACACCACACACACTGTGGAGTGTCAGGGTCACACCGCACACACTGCACAGCGTCAGGGTCATACCGCACACACTGCAAAGCATCATGACCACACCGCACACACTGCACAGATTAAGGATCACACTGGACACACTGCACAGCGTCAGGATCACACCGCACACACTGCAAAACTTCAGGATCACACCGCACACACTGCACAGCTCCAGGATAGCACTGCATATGGTCAGGCCCACACCACACACACTGCACAGCTTCAGGATCACACTGCACACACCGCACAATGCCAGGATCACACCTCACACACTGCACAGCGTCAGGGTCATGCTGCACAGTGTCAGGATCACACCGCATAGCTTCAGGATCACTTTGCACATACAGCACACAGCACACTTTGCACACAGCATCAGGACAGAATCACACCGCATAGATACTGGGAAACACACTCAACCACCTGCCACCAGAAGACACAGCATCAGTCCACTACAACAACAAGACCAGTTGAGACAACAACAAACTAAACAATCATCAAAGCATATTTCATTCCACAAGCAGTAGAATTGTTCTGTCCCACATACACTATATGTGATTAAGGCTTTGTGGCCTGAATGTGGCTACTAATTGCAATCGTCTGTTTGAATCACCCTCAGCAGCTTGGGCCAATCCGGTTGAGAGTGGGCTCAGCAAACTTGTCTGAAGCTACATACAATGCCCTGATTGAAGCAATCCTCAACTGTTTGATACCAGGCTCACCTGTTTGATATTATATTCTGACCTGTTTGAGGTTATGTTTCACCTGTTTGAAACTAGTCTCACCTGTTTGAGCTTAGTATCACGTGTTCGAGACTATGCTCACCTGTTTGAGGGTAGTCTCACCTGTTTGAGGCTATGCTCACCTGTTTGAGGCTAGTCTCACATGTGCGAGATTATGCTCACTTCTTTGAGGGCAGTCTCACCTGTTTGAGGCTATGCTCACCTGCTTGAGACTCACCTGTTCGAGGCAGTCTCACCTGTTCGAGGCTATTCTCACCTGTTTGAGGCTATGCTGTAGAAGTAGAAGGCCAAGTTGTGGTCGAGGAGGTATTCTATCCTTTGTTCAAATCGAGTCTGTTCGCCGTAGGCCCTGATCGAGCTGGCACCAGAGATGGTCTCACTGAAGTGGGTGTAGATGGGTGAGCGGGACGTCGACTCGATCCGCTTCAGTTGTCGAGATGTCGGCACATAGAACCTCTGTTAAAATACAGGGCGGTCTCTTGTAGGATGTTGTCGATCGTTCTCATCGAACGAGAAGTATCCAATTGCCTCGAAATTACAATGGAAGCTGGTGGAATCATGAATAGACCTTCTAACTTGCACGCAAAGATCTAACAACAAGCACAAGGCATGCACAACACGGTCTCACCTGCATGAAGTGATAGAGGATGATGAGTGGGACTTTACCTGCATGAAGTGGTAGAGGATGAAGAATGGGACTTTACCTGTAAGAAGTGGTAGAGGATGAAGAGTGGGACTTTATCTGCATGAAGTGGTAGAGGATGAAGAGTGGGACTTTACCTGTATGAAGTGGTAGAGGATGAAGAGTGGGACTTTACCTGAATGAAGTGGTAGAGGATGAAGAATGGGACTTTACCTGTAAGAAGTGGTAGAGGATGAAGAGTGGGACTTTATCTGCATGAAGTGGTAGAGGATGAAGAGTGGGACTTTACCTGTATGAAGTGGTAGAGGATGAAGAGTGGGACTTTACCTGTAAGAAGTGGTAGAGGATGAAGAGTGGGACTTTACCTGCATGAAGTGGTAGACGATGAAGAGTGGGACTTTACCTGCATGAAGTGGTAGAGGATGAAGAGTGGGACTTTACCTGCACTAAGTGGTAGAGGGTGAAGAATGGGACTTTACCTGCATGAAGTGATAGAGGATGAAGAGTGGGACTTTACCTGCATGAAGTGGTAGAGGATGAAGAATGGGACTTTACCTGCATTAAGTGATAGAGGATGAAGGGTGGGACTTTACCTGCATGAAGTGGTAGAGGATGAAGAATGGGACTTTACCTGGCATGGAAGTGATAGAGGATGAATGGGTGGGACTCTACCTGCATGAAGTGGTAGAGGATGAAGATGGGACTTTACCTGCATTAATGATAGAGGATGAAGAATGGGACTTTACCGCATGAATGGGAGAGGATGAAGAGGGACTTTTACCTGAAATGAAGTGTTAGAGGATGAAGAGTGGGACGTTACCTGCAGAAGTGTAGAGGATGAAGAGTGGGACTGACCGGTATGAAGGTAGAGGATGAGAATGGACTTTAACCTGCATGAAGTGGTAGAGGATGAAGAGTGGGACTTTACCTGCATGAAGTGGTAGAGGATGAAGAGTGAGACTTTACCTGCATGAAGTGGTAGAGGATGAAGAGTGGGACTTTACCTGCATGAAGTGATAGAGGATGAAGAGTGGGACTTTACCTGTATGAAGTGATAGAGGAGGAAGAGTGGGACTTTACCTGAATGAAGTGGCAGAGGATGAAGAGTGGGACTTTACCTGAATGAAGTGGCAGAGGATGAAGAGTGGGACTTTACCTGAATGAAGTGGTAGAGGATGAAGAGTGAGACTTTACCTGCATGAAGTGGTAGAGGATGAAGAATGGGACTTTACCTGCATGAAGTGATAGAGGATGAAGAGTGGGACTTTACCTGCATGAAGTGGTAGAGGATGAAGAGTGAGACTTTACCTGCATGAAGTGGTAGACGATGAAGAGTGGGACTTTACCTGCCCGAAGTGGTAGAGGATGATTAGTGGGACTTTACCTGTATGAAGTGGTAGAGGATGAAGAGTGGGACTTTACCTGCATGAATTGGTAGAGGATGAAGAGTGGGACTTTATCTGCATGAATGTAAGGATGAGTGGACTTAGCTGTATGAAGTGGTAGAGGATGAAGAGTGGGACTTTACCTGCATGAAGTGGTAGAGGATGAAGAGTGGGACTTTACCTGCATGAAGTGGTAGAGGATGAAGAGTGGGACTTTACCTGAATGAAGTGGTAGAGGATGAAGAGTGGGACTTTACCTGTATGAAGTGGTAGAGGATGAAGAGTGGGACTTTACCTGCATGAAGTGGTAGAGGATGAAGAATGGGACTTTACCTGCATGAAGTGGTAGAGGATGAAGAGTGGGACTTTACCTGCATGAAGTGATAGAGGATGAAGAGTGGGACTTTACCTGCATGAAGTGGTAGAGGATGAAGAATGGGACTTTACCTGCATGAAGTGGTAGAGGATGAAGAGTGGGACTTTACCTGCATGAAGTGATAGAGGATGAAGAGTGGGACGTTACCTGCATGAAGTGGTAGAGGATGAAGAATGGGACTTTACCTGCATGAAGTGGTAGAGGATGAAGAGTGGGACTTTACCTGTATGAAGTGGTAGAGGATGAAGAGTGGGACTTTACCTGTATGAAGTGGTAGAGGATGAAGAGTGGGACTTTACCTGTATGAAGTGGTAGAGGATGTAGAGTGGGGCTTTACCTGCATGAAGTGATAGAGGATGAAGAGTGGGACTTTACCTGTATGAAGTGGTAGAGGATGAAGAGTGGGACCATGATGGCCAGGAAGATGGGTGTGCTGTAGGCGATGACGATGACGGTGCTGATGACGGAGAAGAAAGTGCTCATCCACGAACGTAGCAGGTTCGGTAGGATGTTGTCGATCGTCTCCACGTCTCGGCTGAATCTGTTCAGGATGCGACCAATCGGGGTCGTGTCGAAGAAGGTCATGGACGACCGCAGGATGTTGGTGAGCAGCTGGGCATGCAACTTCCGTGAAGCTCTCACCACGGATACGGCCATCACGACGGCATACACGAGCACGAAGCAGGCTGCAAACAACCGGATTGCTATTCACACTGCAGGCTGAGAGGCAGGTTACACCGTCAGGCAGGTTTGAGAAGTACCACTTGACAGCCAATTACACTAAAACCTCTCTAAACCGACCGACCTTGGTACCAATGTTAAGTGGCCCATTTAGGGAGGTGGTCGGTTTAGGGAGTTAGAAAATGATTTCAATGGTATTGTTGGGACCCAAATAAAGCGGTCGATATAGGGGAGTGGTCGATCTGTGGAGGTCGTCGGTTACAGAGGTTTTTCTGTACCCCCAGGCTACGGAATAGTGGAAAGGTTGCATTTGGCGGGCTTTTGGCGGGCAGTTGGTGGGCAGTTCCCGGCCAGTTGGCGACCTGTTGGCGACCAGTTGGCGACCAGTTGGTGGGGAGTTGGTGGGCAGTTGGCAGCCAGTTGGCGGCAGTTGGTGGCCAGTTGAGGTCCAGTCAATAACCAGTTGGTGACCAGTTGCCGGGCAATTGCTGGGCAGTAGGTTGGCAGTTAACGGCCAGTTGGGGGCCAATTGGGAGCCAGTTACCTGGTAGTTTGGAGCTAGTTGGGGGCAGTTGGCAGGCAGTCAGTGAACCAGTTGGCAGGCAGTTGACAGTCATTTTGTGGTCAGTTGACAATCAGTTGATGACCAGTTGACAGCCAGTTGACAGCCTAACCCCAACTGGCTCCAAATTGGGGGACAGTTGGTGGGCAGTTGGCAGGCAGTTGGCTAGCAGTTAGGAGTCAGTTGGGGGCCAGTTGGCAGACAGTTGGCTGAGAGTTGGTGGCCAGTTGGAGGCCAGTTGGTGGGCAGTTGGCGGGCAGTTGGCGGGCAGTTGCCAGGCAGTTGGTGGCCCATTGGGGGCCAGTGGCAGGCAGTTGGGTGTCAGTTGGCAGGCAGGTCATGGCCAGTTTGGGGCCAGTTGCAGGCCAGGTGACAACCAGTTGGGTGCCAGTTGGGGCCAGTTTCTGGACAGTTGGCAGTCAGTTGGCGGGCAGGCAGTTGATGGCCAGTTAATGGCCAGCTAGCAACAAGTTGGCAGGCAGTTGGTGGGCAGTAGGTGACCAGTTGGTGGCCAGTTCAGATCCACTTGGGAGCCAGTTGGCAGGCATTTTGTAGTCAGTTGGGAGGCAGTCAGCAAACCAGTTGGCAGGCAGTTTGGGGCCAGTGGGTGATCAGTTGACAACCAGTTGGCGACCAGTTGGGCGCCAGTTGGGTCCCGTTGGCCATTAGACAGCCATTTGACAGCCAGTTGGTGGCCAATTGGGACGTTGGCAAACCAGTTGGCAGGCAGTTGGGGGCCCAGTTGCTGATCAGTTGACAACCAGTTGGGGGCCAGTTGACGACTAGTTGCTGGCCAGTTGGGGGCCATGTGCAGGCCAATTAGGGGCCAGTTGCCGGGTTTTTGCCAAGCAGTTGGCGGGCAGTTTGCAAGAAGTTGGGGTCCAGTTGGCAGGCAAGTTAGGGGCCAGTTGGAGGCCAGTTTGGAGCCAGTTGGGAGCCAACTGATGGCCAGTAGACGTACCTTGAGCCCCACCCAGCGCACCGTACACCCCCAGGTACACGTTCTGCTGCTGCACATACACACTCGTGTTGGTGAGGGACGTGTTCTTAAGGATGTCGTCGTCAGTCCATACAGAGAGCCAAATGTTTGACAGGACCGAAGCGACTTGATACATGAGAAAGAAGAACACGACTAGGACAACCAGCTTCACTCCCAGCGAGCGGACGTAGGCGAGGAAGATGGCCAGCCGAACCTACAAGAACGGCAAAGTGTCACAGTGTCAGTCATCTGTCAAGGTGTCACTGTATCAGCTGACTGTCAATGTGTCACAATGTCAGCTAACTGTCAAGGTATCACAATGTCAGCCATCTGTCAATGTGGCTGCTACTTCGAAAGTGTCACCCTTCCCCATGTCTGACTCATGGTATTAACTCATTACCAACTCATGATTGACTCATGGTATTAACTCATTACCAACTCATGACTGACTCCTATTATTGACTCATGACTGACTCATGTTATTAACTCATGACTGACTCATGTTATTAACTTATTTCCAGCTGAGGACTGACTCATGATATATTAACCCATTACTGACTAATATTATTAACTCATTAGCAACTCATTACTAACTATGTTATTGACTCCTTCCCGGTTCATGATTGAATCATGTTATTAACGTATTACCAGCTGAGGACTGACACATGTTATTGTCTTATTACCAACTCATGACTGACTCATGTTATTAAATCATTACCAACTCATGATTGATCTATGTTATTAACTCATTACCAGCTGAGGACTGACTCATGTTATTAACTCATTATTGACTCATGGTATTAACTCATTACCAACTCATGACTGACTCATAGCATTGGCGCATTGCCAACTCATGACTGACTCCTGTTATTAACTCATGACTGACTCATGTTATTAACTCATTACTGACTCATGTTATTAACGCATTTCCAACTCATGACTGAATCATGTTATTAACTCATTACCATCTCATGACAGACTCATGTTATTAACTTATTCCAAGCTGAGGCTGACTCATGGTATTGACTCATTACTGACTAATGTTATTGTAGTAGTGTGCACTGACCTCTCAGGCAAGGAGCCGCATAGACAGGTAGGCGTGGGTAGTGTGTTGATATCAGGGAGCCTAGGTGGTGTAATGGTTAGCACACTGGCCCGGAATGCAGAGAGATGTGGGTTCGAGTCCTGCTCTAGGCGCAATATTTCCCATTTTCATTAGCAACTCATTACTAACTCATGTTATTAACTCATTCCCGGCTCATGATTGAATCATGTTATTAACGTATTACCAGCTGAGGACTGACTCATGTTATTAACTCATGACTGACTCATAGTATCAACTCATGACTGGCTCATGGTATTGACTCATTACCAACTCATTGCCGACTCACGTTATTAACTCCTTACTATTGCATTATTAACTCAAACATTATTAACTCCTTACTAACCTATAACTCATTACGTAATTACTACATTATTATTACATAATTACTACATAATTACTACATAATTACTAATAATTACTACCTAATTATTACTTAATTACTACAGCATTCCTGGATGATTACTAAATACTCAATACATAATTACCCCACCATCACTACATACTTACTACATCATTAGTACATCATTACTACATCATCAATACATCATTATTACATCATTACTACATCATTACCCCATCATCACTACATCATTACTACATCATTACTGCATCATTACTGCATCATTACTACTTCATTACTGTATCGCTACGACATCATCACTACCTTAATTACTACATCATCACTACATCATTACTACCTCATTACTACCTCATTACTACATCATTACTACATCATTATTACATCATCACTACCTTAATACCACAACATTACTACATCATTATAGCAGCATCACTACACTGCTACGACATCATCAGTACATCATTACTGCATCATTATTATATCATTATTGCATCATTACTACATAAGTACTACATAAGTACTACATAAGTACTAGATCATTACTACATCATTACTACAGCATCAATACATCAACACTACATCATTACTGCAGCATCGCAACATCATTACTACATCATTACTACATCATTACTACATCACTACTACATCATTACTACATCATTACTCCACCATTACAACATACTTACTACATCATTACTACATCATTACTACATCATTACTACATCATTACTACATCATTATACATCATCACTACATCATTACTACATCATTACTACATCATGACTACACCATTACTACATCATTATGCATCATCACTACATCATTACTACATCATAACTACATCATTACTACATCATTACTACACCATTACTACATCATTACTACATCATTACTACATCATTACTACATCATTACTACATCATTACACCATAATTACTATATCATTATTACATCATTACTACATCATGACTACACCATTACTACATCATTACTACATCATTACTACATCATTACTACACCATTACTACATCATTACTACATCATTACTACATCATTACTACATCATTACTACATCATTACTACATCATTACTACATCATTACTACATCATTACTACATCATTACTACATCATTACTGCAGCATCACTACACTGTTACTACATCATTGCTGCATCATTACTACATCATTACTACATAATGAGTACATCAATAATACATCATTACTACACCATTTCTACTGCACTACTATATCATTACTACATCATCAATACATCATTACTGCAGCATCACTACACAATTACTACATCATTACTACATAATGATCACATCAATAATATATCATTACTACATCATCACTACATCATCACTACATCATTACTACATCATTACTACATCATCAGTACATCATCATTCTATCATACATACATCATGAATACATCATTACTACATCACCATTTCTACATCACTGATGTATCATGCTAGTGCCCCCCCCCCCCATACATACTCACCCCGCCTGCCTCAGCGCCTTCCTTTTCAATCAGCCTTTCTCCAGCCTTGATGCTCCTGACCTTTTCGTTTTCCAGTCTCGATTCCTTCCGTGATAAGTTTCGTTCCATCCTGCTCTTCTTACTTAGCGACCGTCTATTGTAAAGATTAAAACATCAGTTTATTGACTACTCTGAACATCAAATAGACAAATTAAACAAATAACCTGGAATAATTGGTTTAAATCTGCATTTAAGCTGCCTAGTCCAATGAAATCATCAACATTTCAAAATCAAAGCAATTATGTCAATTTGATTCTACATATCTGACGTAGATACTGGTGCACTTGGTCGTAATGCTTGCATTGCGTTTGATGCGAGACAGGGAAGGAGACCCCCCCCCCCCCCCCTCCCTCCCCTGCTCCGACCATTGATGATTACATCATTTCCCGCGCTTCCTCTCCTTATAGCCACCCAGCCTGACCGCCTCCAGCCACTCGCAACCGGAAGTCCCCCCCCCCCCCGATAGCCCAGCCTCGGACCTTCACCCCTGGCCTCTGATCTCTGTCGGCCCTCCTACACAAAACCACAGACCCTACACCAGACACGCCCCCCCCCCCCCCCCCACCGTCACACTACACTGGCTGTGTCACACTACACTGTTTCTATCACACTACACTGGTTGTCTCACACTACACTGTTTGTATCACACTACCTTGGTTGTATCACACTACACTGGTTGTATCACACTACCTTGGTTGTATCACACTACACTGGTTGTTTCACACTACACTGGTTGTATCACACTACACTGGCTGTATCACACTACATTGGTTGTGTCACACTACACTGGTTTTGTCGCACTGCACTGGATGTGTCCCACTACACTGCTTGTATCACACTACACGGGCTGTGTTACGCTATGTGGGTTGTGTCACACTACACTGCTTGTGTCACACTACACTGGTTACCCTGTATTGCACTACACTGATTGTGTCACACTACACTGGTTACCGTGTATCGCACTACACTGGTTGTCTCACACTACACTGCTTGTATCACACTACACTGGTTGTATCACACTACACTGGGTGTGTCACACTACACTGGTTGTATCACACTACACGGGTTGTATCACACTACACTGGCTGTGTCACACTACACTGGTTGTGTCACGATACACTGGTTGTGTCACACTACACTGGTTACCCTGTATCACACTACACTGGTTGGGTCACACTACACTGGTCGTGTCACACTACACTGACTGTGTCACACTACGCTGGCTGTATCACACTACAATGGTTGTATCACACTACACTGGTTGTATCACACTACACTGTTTGTATCACACTACACTGGTATCACACTACACTGGTCGTGTCACATGACACTGGGTGTGTCGCATTACACTGTTTGTGTCACACTACACTGATTGTGCCACAGTACACTGGTTACCCTGTATCACACTACACTGGTTGTGTCACACTACACTGGTTGTATCACACTACACTGGTTACCCTGTATCACACTACACTGGTTGTGTGACACAGCACTGGTTGTGTCACCTACACTGGTTATGTCACACTACACTGGTTGTGTCACCCAAACTGGTTGTGTCACCCTATACTGGTTGTGTCACACTACACTGGTTGTGTCACCCTACACTGGTTGTGTCACCCTACACTGGTTGTGTCACACTACACTGTTGTGTCACACTATACTGTTTGTTTCACACTACACTGGTTGTGTCACACTACCCTCCACCGCCCCTTGTGCCCCCCCCCCCACCGGCCCGGAAGTCGCCTGCCCGCAACCGGAAGTCGCACACGGCATTGCCCGGGTCTCACCCCTGTCGCCCACCTCATCTCCCATGTCAGCGCCCCTGGTGGTTATCCTCAGACCCGCCCTCACCCACTCACTCAGGTCACCCAGGTCACCGACCCACCACCACCCCCATCACCCATGTCACCCATGTCACCCCGACCCCCCCGCCCCCCCTCAGGGATGCGGGCATACCTACATTTTTGGCCGCCCGCTACCCCCTTCCCTCAGGCCGCCCTCTAGACCACTGGACCACTGGAACTGCCCCCAGCCACACTGCCGACACTCTCACCGCAGTCCTGCTGGCGAAATCATGCCTCGGACCCTCCCTCTCCTCAGGTCATGCCTCGGACCCGCCGTCACCCAGGTCACCCTGGTCACCCATGTCACCCATGTCACCCACGCCATGGCACCCTGGAACTATCTCCAGCCACCCTGCCTACGCTCTCACCGCAGTCACGCCGCAGACTGCTGGCGGAGTCATGCCTCAGACCCACCGCCACCCAGGTCACCCATGTCACCCACGCCAACCCCGTCACCCCATGGTTATCCTGGAACTACCTCCAGCCACCCTGCCGACACCCTCACCACAGTCATGCCTCAGACTGCTGGCAGAGTCTTGCCTCCGTCCCGCCGCCACCCAGGTCACCCTGGTCACCCATGCCCTCAGGTCACCTTGGTCACCCATGATACCCAGCCATGGCACCCTGGAACTATCTCCAGCCACCTGCCTATGCTCTCACCGCAGTCACCATCAGACTGCTGGTCACCCTGGTAACCTATGCCCCCAGGTCACCCTGGTCACCCATGTCACCCAGCCATGGCACCCTGGAACTATATCCAGCCACGATGCCTACGCTCTCACCGCAGTCACCATCAGACTGCTGGTCACCCTGGTCACCCATGCCCCCAGGTCACCCAGGTCTGGCACCCTGGACCTATCTCCAGCCACCCTGCCTACGCTCTCACCGCAGTCATGCATCAGACTGCTGGCGGAGTCATGCCAGACCCGCCGCCACCCAGGTCACCCATGTCACCCATGTCACCCACACCAACCCAGTCGCCTGATGGTTATCCTGGAACTATGTCCAACCCCCCTGCCGACACCCTCACCGCAGTCATGCCTCAGACTGCTGGCGTAGTCTTGCCTCGGACCCGCCGTTACCCTGCTCCCACCTCTGCTACCACTGCGCGCTCAACCCCCCTGTGTGCTGCCCCCGTCTCTGCTGCCACTGTGCTGCTTCCAATGGGCCTCCTACCACTGTGTGTGCTGCTGCTGTTGTATATCAACGTGTTGCTGCCACCTGTGTGCTGCCGCTCTGTGCTGCCCTGTGCGCGCAGGGACCGGTTGCTCCCACCTGTGCTGCCGCTGTGCTGCCAGAGGGCCAGCGTCCGCCTCTCAGACATCATGGCACAAGGGACCTGGACCTCTGAGGCGGTGCACGCCTGCGTGCCCCGCCTCACCCCCTCACCGCCCCTCGAGCCCTCTCCTCCATTTTGGTGGAGGGCTCTTCGGATCAACATCACAAACACTCACTCGTTCCTTAGGCTCCCTCTGAGCTCTTCTTATATTATCCATTACCTCCTATATTTTACCTGTATTATCCTGTCTGCATAAGATTACTCTCATTATTACCTGTATTATCCTGTCTTACCCTGTATTATCCTTTTTACCTGCATTATCCTGTCCATATTAGCACTATCAATTAAGTGGTTTTTCTCCACCCACGCCTCCTCTTCCTTCCTTGTTGTGCATCATTAAGCATCTGTCACCACATAAGGGAATAATACTGAAGCTAGTATATAGAACCTATTACTGCTACAGGCCATGTAGGATATAGAACCTGTTACTGCTACACCATGTAGAATATAAAACCTGTTACTGCTACACCATGTGGGATATAGAACCTGTTACTGCTACACCATGTAGAATATAGAACATGTTACTGCTACACCATGTAGGATATAGAACATGTAACTGCTACACCGTGTAGGATATAGAACCTGTTAGTGCTGCAGGCTATGTAGAATATAGAACCTGTTACTGCTACACCATGTAGGATATAGAACCTGTTACTGCTACACCATGTAGGATATAAAACATGTTACTGCTACACCGTGTAGGATATAAAACCTGTTACTGCTACACCATGTAGAATATAGAACCTGTTACTGGTACACCATGTAGGATATAGAACATGTTACTGGTACACCATGTAGAATATAGAACATGTTACTGCTACACCATGTAGGATATAGAACATGTAACTGCTACACCATGTAGGATATAGAACCTGTTAGTGCTGTAGGCTATGTAGAATATAGAACCTGTTACTGCTACACCATGTAGGATATAGAACCTGTTACTGCTACACCATGTAGGATATAGAACCTGTTACTGCTACACCATGTAGGATATAAAACATGTTACTGCTACACAAAGTAGAATATAGAACCTGTTACTGGTACACCATGTAGGATATAGAACCTGTTACTGGTACACCATGTAGGATATAGAACCTGGTACTGCTACACCATGTAGGATATAGAACATGTAACTGCTACACCGTGTAGGATATAGAACCTGTTAGTGCTGCAGGCTAGTGTACATGTCACAGTGATATAGAACCTGTTACTGCTACACCATGTAGGATATAGAACCTGTTACTGCTACACCATGTAGGATATAGAACCTGTTACTGCCACACCATGTAGGATATAGAACCTGTTGCTGCTACACCATGTAGGATATAGAACATGTTACTTCTACACCATGTAGGATATAGAACCTGTTACTGCTAACCATGTAGGATATAAAACCTGTTACTGCTACACCATGTAGGATATAGAACCTGTTACTGCTACACCATGTAGGATATAGAACCTGTTACTGCTACACCAGGTAGAATATAGAACCTGTTACTGGTACACCATGTAGGATATAGAACTTGTTACTGCTACACCATGTAGGATATAGAACCTGTTACTGCTACACCGTGTAGGATATAGAACCTGTTACTGGTACACCATGTAGGATATAGAACCTGTTACTGCTACACCATGTAGGATATAGAACCTGTTACTGGTACAGGCTATGTAGAATATAGAACATGTTACTGCTACACCAGCCGTGGTTATATACGACTACTGGTGGCGCCATCTAGTGAGTAGCGGGCGCATAATGCTTAGCTAACCTGGACGTTGCGTGTGGCGCGGCCTAGCACGAATCGCCCGAACCACCGCGCTGCCGGTGCCAATAGATAGACCAGCTCATTTATATTATTCGGTCAACGCCCGTGGCTGCCTACACCAGTATATACACATATATACTACCTATCATGTAGGATGTAGAACCTGTTACTGCTACACCATGTAGAATATAGAACCTGTTACTGCTACACCATGTAGGATATAGAACCTGTTACTGGTACAGACCGTGTATGATATAGAACCTGTTACTGGTACAGGCCATGTAGGATATAGAACCTGTTACTGCTACATCATGTAGGATATAGAACCTGTTACTGCTACAGGCCGTGTAGGATATAGAACCTGTTACTGCTACACCATGTAGGATATAGAACCTGTTACTGCTACACCATGTAGGATATAGAACCTGTTACTGGTACAGACTGTGTATGATATAGAACATGTTACTGGTACAGGCCATGTAGGATATAGAACCTGTTACTGCAACATACTGTAGGATATGGAAACTGTTACTGCTACACCATGGAGGATATAGAACCTGTTACTGCTACACCAAGTAGGATATAGAACCTGTTACTGCTACACCATGTAGGATATAGAACCTGTTACTGGTACAGGATATGTAGAATATAGAAGCTGTTACTGCTACACCATGTAGGATATATAACCTGTTACTGCTACAGGCCATGTAGGATATAGAACCTGTTACTGCTACACCGTGTAGGATATAGAACCTGTTACTGCTACACCATGTAGAATATAGAACATGTTACTGCAACATAATGTAGGATATAGAACCTGTTACTGCCAAACCATGTAGGATATAGAACCTGTTACTGCTACAGACCGTGTACGACATATAACCTGTTACTGCTACACCATGTAGGATATAGCATCTGTTACTGCTACACCATGTAGGATATATAACCTGTTACTGGTACAAGCCGTGTAGGATATATAACCTGTTACTGCTACACCATGTAGGATATAGAACCTGTTACTGCTACACCATGTAGGATATAGGACCTGTTACTGCTACACCATGTAGGATATAGAACCTATGACTGCTACACCAGGTAGGATATAGAACCTGTTACTGCTACAGCGCCATGTAAGATATATAACCTGTTACTGCTACACCATGTAGGATATAGAACCTGTTACTGGTACAGCCCGTGTAGGATATAGAACCTGTTACTGGTACAGGCTGTGTAGGATATAGAAGCTGTGACTGCTACATGCTATGCTGCCACAGTTGTGGGGTAACTAGTTGAGATGTTCCAGTGTCATGCTGGGGGGACTACTTGGGATGTGAGTATGTTAGGATGAGGGGGACTAGTTGATATGTTAGTGTGTTAGGATGAGGGAGACTAGTTGAGATGTTAGTGTGTTAGAATGAGGGGGACTAGTTGAGATGTTAGTGTGTTTGGATGAGGGGGACTAGTTGAGATGTTAGAGTGTTAGGATGAGGGGGACTAGTTGAGATGTTAGTGTGTTAGGATGAGGGGGACTAGTTGAGATGTTAGTGTGTTAGGATGAGGGGGACTAGTTGAGATGTTAGTGTGTTAGGATGAGGGGGACTAGTTGAGATGTTAGAGTGTTAGGATGATGGGGACTAGTTGAGATGTTAGTGTGTTAGGATGAGGGGGAATAGTTGAGATGTTAGTGTGTTAGGATGAGGGGGACTAGTTGAGATGTTAGTGTGTTAGGATGAGGGGGACTAGTTGAGATGTTAGAGTGTTAGGATGAGTGGGACTAGTTGAGATGTTAGTCTGTTAGGATGAGGGGGACTAGTTGAGATGTTAGTGTGTTAGGATGAGGGGGACTAGTTGAGATGTTAGAGTGTTAGGATGAGGGGGACTAGTTGAGATGTTAGTGTGTTAGGATGAGGGGGACTAGTTGAGATGTTAGAGTGTTAGGATGACGGGGACTAGTTGAGATGTTAGTGTGTTAGGATGAGGGGGACTAGTTGAGATGTTAGAGTGTTAGGATGACGGGGACTAGTTGAGATGTTAGTGTGTTAGGATGAGGGGGACTAGTTGAGATGTTAGAGTATTAGGATGAGGGGGACTAGTTGAGATGCTAGAATGTTAGGATAAGGGGGACTAGTTGAGATGTTAGTGTGTTAGGATGAGGGGGACTAGTTGAGATGTTAGTGTGTTAGGATGAGGGCTAGTTGACATGTTAGATTGTTAGGATGAGGGGGACTAGTTGAGATGCTAGAATGTTAGGATAAGGGGGACTAGTTGAGATCTTAGTGGGTTAGGATGAGGGGGACTAGTTGAGATGTTAGTGTGTTAAGATGAGGGCTACTAGGGCAGATGTTAGAGTGTTAGGATGAGGACTAGTCGAGGTGGTAGAGTGTTAGGATGATGGGGACTAGTTGAGAAGTTAGTGTGTTAGGATGAGGGGGACTAGTTGAGATGTTAGTGTGTTAGGATGAAGGGGACTAGTTGAGATGTTAGAATGTTAGGATCATGGGGACTAGTTGAGACGTTAGTGTGTTAGGATGAGGGGGACTAGTTGAGATGTTAGAGTGTTAGGATTAGGGGACTCATTGAGATGTTAGAGTGTTAGTATGAGAGGACTAGTTGAGATGTTAGATTGTTAGGATGAGGGGACTAGTTGAGATGTTAGTGTGTTAGCATGAGGGGGACTAGTTGAGATGTTAGTCTGTTAGGGTGAGGGGGACTAGTTGAGATGTTTGTGTGTTAGGATGAGGGGGGACTAGTTGAGATGTTAGAGTGTTAGGATGAGGGGGACTAGTTGAGATGTTAGTGTGTTAGGATGAGGGGGACTAGTTGAGATGTTAGAGTGTTAGGATGACGGGGACTAGTTGAGATGTTAGTGTGTTAGGATGAGGGGGACTAGTTGAGATGTTAGAGTGTTAGGATGACGGGGACTAGTTGAGATGTTAGTGTGTTAGGATGAGGGGGAATAGTTGAGATGTTAGAGTATTAGGATGAGGGGGACTAGTTGAGATGCTAGAATGTTAGGATAAGGGGGACTAGTTGAGATGTTAGTGTGTTAGGATGAGGGGGACTAGTTGAGATGTTAGTGTGTTAGGATGAGGGCTAGTTGACATGTTAGATTGTTAGGATGATGGGGACTAGTTGAGATGTTAGACTGTTAGGATGAGGGGGACTAGTTGAGATCTTAGTGGGTTAGGATGAGGGGGACTAGTTGAGATGTTAGTGTGTTAAGATGAGGGCTACTAGGGCAGATGTTAGAGTGTTAGGATGAGGACTAGTCGAGGTGGTAGAGTGTTAGGATGATGGGGACTAGTTGAGAAGTTAGTGTGTTAGGATGAGGGGGACTAGTTGAGATGTTAGTGTGTTAGGATGAAGGGGACTAGTTGAGATGTTAGAATGTTAGGATCATGGGGACTAGTTGAGACGTTAGTGTGTTAGGATGAGGGGGACTAGTTGAGATGTTAGAGTGTTAGGATTAGGGGACTCATTGAGATGTTAGAGTGTTAGTATGAGAGGACTAGTTGAGATGTTAGATTGTTAGGATGAGGGGACTAGTTGAGATGTTAGTGTGTTAGCATGAGGGGGACTAGTTGAGATGTTAGTCTGTTAGGGTGAGGGGGACTAGTTGAGATGTTTGTGTGTTAGGATGAGGGGGACTAGTTGAGATGTTAGTCTGTTAGGATGAGGGGGACTAGTTGAGATGTTAATTTGTTAGGATGAGGGGGACTAGTTGAGATGTTTGTGTGTTATGATGAGGGGGAGTAGTTGAGATGTTAGTGTGTTGCGATGAGGGAGACTAGTTGATATGTTAGAGTATTAGGATGAGGGGGACTAGTTGAGATGTTAGTCTGTTAGGATGAGGGGGACTAGTTGAGGATGTTAGTGTGTTAGGATGAGGGGGACTAGTTGGAGATGTTAGAGTGTTAGTGATGTAGAGGGGACTAGTTGAGATGTTAGAGTGTTAGGATGAGAGGGACTAGTTGAGATGTTAGAGTGTTAGGATGAGGGGGACTAGTTGAGATGTTAGAGTGTTAGGATGAGGGGGACTAGTTGAGATGTTAGAGTGTTAGGATGAGGGGACTAGTTGAGATGTTAGTGTGTTAGGATGAGGGGGACTAGTTGAGATGTTAGTGTGTTAGGATGAGGGGACTAGTTGAGATGTTAGAGTGTTAGGATGAGAGGACTAGTTGAGATGTTAGTGTGTTAGCATGAGGGGGACTAGTTGAGATGTTAGTCTGTTAGGATGATGGGGACTAGTTGAGATGTTAGTGTGTTAGAATGAGGGGGACTAGTTGTGATGTTATTGTGTTAGGATGAGGGGGCTGTTGAATGTTAGCTGTTATGAGGGGGACTAGTTGAGATGTTATTTTGTTAGGATGAGGGGGACTAGTTGAGATCTTATTCTGTTAGGATGGGGGGGACTAGTTGAGATGTTTGTGTGTTATGATGAGGGGGACTAGTTGAGATGTTAGTGTGTTGCGATGAGGGGGACTAGTTGAGATGTTAGTGTGTTTGGATGAGGGGGACTAGTTGAGATGTTAGTGTGTTAGGATGAGGGATAGTTGAGATGTTAGTGTGTTAGGATGATGGGGACTAGTTGAGATGTTAGGGTGTTAGGATGAGAGGGACTAGTTGAGATGTCAGAGTGTTAGGATGAGAGGGACCAGTTGAGATGTTAAAGTGTTAGGGTGACGGGACTAGTTGAGATGTTGACACTGGTTCTGCGTCTGATGGTGGACTGTTACCTGTGCTGGCCCGGCTCCCCGCCCGTCTCGCCCTCTGATGTAGAGGTCGGCTTTCCTGATGTCACGGATTCGATTCTTTGCAGCATTCTGTCTTTAATCTCTGCGACTGCAAATAAATCGAGATCATTTTGACATTGCTCATGTTGTTCTCAACATGGGTAATTGAACATGCCTACACTGCTCAATTTGATAGCCCACCTGCCCCAGCTTATAAAGAGTAAAGGAGTAAATCGCAGCTCTAAGTGACTCTGCACTGAAAAACATAAAGACAAAAAGATAACACACTTATGCGTTATTAACCGGGTAAATAAATCCATCACAAATCTGACGTTTTTTTAATCGTCACCTAATTTGAGTAATTGCCACCTGGATGAGTCTGGTAGTAATTTAAACATAGCCGAGCTATTGCTAACGAGAGAGAGACTTACATTATTAAACCAGTCCCAGAATAAAGACAGACTTAGATCTTCAAGGTGTTTGTATGCGAAAGTCTGCACCAGACGGGGCTGGGTACCGACTTTTGACAGTGCGCACTAATGGTGACTTTATAGTGCTGCCCCACTGGGAGACCAGGCCACCAGGCCCATGAACTGATATCCCACTCAGTCACATTATCCTGATACTGAGCCAACCAGTCCGACAGGCGGGGGGGGGGGGGCGGGGTCGTTAAACAAACGAATAAAGCATTTAGACATCATTTTGCTGATTCTGAATTAAGAAAACCTGCCAAAATTGGAACCAGGGTTAGGGTGAGAAACATCCCTCATCCGAACGAAGTGAGATCATCATCGTGTTAAAAGGACACATCGCCCAGATGTAAAAATATACGGATTTTCGGTTAAGAATTATATATTGGCAGAAGGCATTATTATTCTTGGGTGACGGAGTGGGGACAATGTTATGTAAACTAAAAGCAATGGTATCCCACTCCCAGTGTACATGATAATGAGTGATGTGAAATATATGTTTTATATGATGCCTGAGATTACTGAAGAGATGTTCCTATATAAGAAGACAGTACATGATTATTGACATGTTTCTCTATGCATCCATAAGGAGTGCAATTGGAGAAAAAGTCATATTAACAGAGATCTATTGTAACTGTTGCAACTACCTGTTCACTCATAGCCATGGGGCGGGCCCATCCCAGCCTCATTTGCATATGCACTCAGGGCACCACCTGCAGCTGAGTTGAGTGACAGCCACCTCCACTGGGGGTTGGCTCCCACCCCAGTTGTGGGGGCGCCTGATTGGCTGACTGTGGGACTGCCCAGTCACCTACACTACCTTGGCTCTCTGACCACACTAGCCTCATTCTGAGATTCATTAATTATTCATGATTCTGCTTCAGCCACAGCCGGGACATCACGGCGAGGTGTGGGTATGACGTCACTGCTAGGTGTGGGTATGACGTCACCGGTAGGTGTGGGTATGACGTCACGGCTACTGGGTGCACAGGGGGATGCTCACTTTGCGGGTCGGAGTCGGAGTCCGACTGTTCCGTGAGGAGGTAAGTCCGGAGGAACTTGGCGAAGGAACCGTTGTGGGACAGCAGCTGCTCGTAGGAACCCATCTCGGACACACAGCCATCTTGTAGCACGACGACCAGGTCAACATAAGGCAGCCATTGTACACCGTGTGTCACCAGCACCCGGCTCTGTAAGACGGTACACGCACGGTACATACATGGTACACACACTGTATACACACGGTACACACAGGACACACACGGTACACACAGCCATCTTCTAGCACGACGACCAGGTCAACATAAGGCAGCCATTGTACACTGTGTGTCACCAGCACCGGGCTTTGTAAGACGGTACACACACGGTACATACACGGTACACACACTGTACACACACGGTACACACAGCCATCTTGTAGCACGACGACCAGGTCAACATAAGGCAGCCATTGTACACCATGTGTCACCAGCACCCGGCTCTGTAAGACGGTACACGCACGGTACATACATGGTACACACACTGTATACACACGGTACACACAGGACACACACGGTACACACAGCCATCTTGTAGCACGACGACCAGGTCAACATAAGGCAGCCATTGTACACCATGTGTCACCAGCACCCGGCTTTGTAAGACGGTACACACACGGTACATACACGGTACACACACTGTATACACACGGTACACACAGGACACACACGGTACACACAGCCATCTTGTAGCATGACGACCAGGTCAACATAAGGCAGCCATTGTACACCATGTGTCACCAGCACCCGGCTCTGTAAGACGGTACACGCACGGTACATACATGGTACACACACTGTATACACACAGGACACACACGGTACACACAGCCATCTTGTAGCACGACGACCAGGTCAACATAAGGCAGCCATTGTACACCATGTGTCACCAGCACCCGGCTCTGTAATACGGTACACGCAAGGTACATACACGGTACAACACGGTACACACACTGTACACACAGGACACACACGGTACACACAGCCATCTTCTAGCACGACGACCAGGTCAACATAAGGCAGCCATTGTACACCGTGTGTCACCAGCACCGGGCTTTGTAAGACGGTACACGCACGGTACATACACGGTACACACACTGTACACACACGGTACACACAGCCATCTTGTAGCACGACGACCAGGTCAACATAAGGCAGCCATTGTACACCATGTGTCACCAGCACCCGGCTCTGTAAGACGGTACACGCACGGTACATACACGGTACACACTGTATACACACGGTACACACAGCCATCTTGTAGCACGACGACCAGGTCAACATAAGGCAGCCATTGTACACCATGTGTCACCAGCACCCGGCTCTGTAAGACGGTACACGTACGGTACATACACGGTACACACACTGTATACACACGGTAGACACAGGACACACACGGTACACACAGCCATCTTGTAGCACGACAACCAGGTCAACATACGGCAGCCATTGTACACCATGTGTCACCAGCACCCGGCTATGTAAGACGGTACACGCACGGTACATACACGGTACAACACTGTACACACACTGTACACACAGGACACACGCGGTACACACAGCCATCTTGTAGCACGACGACCAGGTCAACATAAGGAAGCCATTGTACACCATGTGTCACCAGCACCCGGCTTTGTAAGACGGTACACACACGGTACATACACGGTACACATACTGTATACACACGGTACACACAGCCATCTTGTAGCACGACGACTAGGTCAACATGAGGCAGCCATTGTACACCATGTTTAACAAGCACCCGGCTCTGTAAGACGGTCCATACAGGGTACATACACGGTACACACACTGTATACACACAGTGCACACGGTACACACACGGTACACACATCCATATTGTAGCACGACGACCAGGTCAACATAAGGCAGCCATTGTACACACGGGACACACAGTACACACACGGTACATCTACTGTACATAACGGTACATGCATGGTACACATCGGTATATACGGTACATATATGCACATACAGGTATATATAGGGTACACACACAGTACATATACGGTACACATAACCATATATCGGTACGTACACCGTACTCACACGGCACACACACGGTACATACACGGTAGTGAGTATCCCACCATGTGTATAGTGAGTGTCCCACCCTGTGTGTATAGTGAGTGTTCCACCCTATGTGTGTAGTGAGTGTCCCACCCTGTGTGTGTGGTGAGTGTCCCACCCTGTGTGTATAGTGAGTGTTCCACCCTGTTTGTGTAGTGAGTGTCCCACCCTGTTTGTGTAGTGAGTGTTCCACCCTGTGTGTGTAGTGAGTGTCCCACCCTGTGTGTGTGGTGAGTGTCCCACCCTGTGTGTAGTCAGTGTCCCACCCTGTGTGTATAGTGAGTGTCCCACCCTGTTTGTGTAGTGAGTGTTCCACCCTGTGTGTGTAGTGAGTGTCCCACCCTGTATGTGTAGTCAGTGTCCCACCCTGTGTGTGTGGTGAGTGTCCCACCCTGTGTGTATAGTGAGTGTCCCACCCTGTGTGTGTAGTCAGTGTCCCACCCTGTGTGTATAGTGAGTTTCCCACCCTGTGTGTATAGTGAGTGTCCCACCCTGTGTGCAGTGAGTGTCCCATCCTGTGTGTGTAGTGAGTGTCCCACCCTGTGTGTATAGTCAGTGCCCCACCCTGTGTGTGCAGTGAGTGTCCCACCCTGTGTGTATAGTGAGTGTCCCACCCTGTGTGTGTAGTGAGTGTCCCACCCTGTGTGTATAGTCAGTGTCCCACCCTGTGTGTGTAGTGAGTGTCCCACCATGTGTGTGTAGTCAGTGTCCCACCCTGTGTGTGTAGTGAGTGTCCCACCCTGTGTGTGTAGTGAGTGTCCCACCCTGTCTGTATAGTGAGTGTCCCACCCTGTTTGTGTAGTCAGTGTCCCACCCTGTGTGTGTAGTCAGTGTCCCACCCTGTGAGTGTAGTCAGTATCCCACTGTGTGTCCCATGTACAATGTGTGTAGCGCCTACCTTCCCACTGAGGAGTCCCCCAGGGCCGATCACGTGTTCAAAGATGTGCCGCCCGACATGCGCGTCGACTGCGGAGAGGGGGTCGTCCAGCAGGCACAGCGCACTGCCGCTGTACGCGGCGCGGGCCAGACTGATCCGCTGCTTCTGGCCGCCCGAAAGGTTGATGCCCTATGGAACAAACATCTAACTGTACAGTAACCTTCAGAACAAACATTAACCAGCAGAACAAACAGCTAACAGTACAGTAACCAGCAGAACAAACAGTCGCCAGCAGAACACACATTCACCAGCAGAAGAAACAGCTAACAGTACAGTAACCCGCAGAACAAACAGTCACCAGCAGAACAAACAGCTAACAGTACAGTAACCAGTAGAACAAACAGTCACCAGCAGAACAAACTGCCACCAGCAGAACAAACAGTCACCAGCAGAACAAACAGCTAACAGTACATTAACCAACATAACAAATAGCTAACAATACATTAACCACCAGAACAAACAGCTAACAGTACAGTCACCAGCAGAACCAAGAGCTAACAGTACAGTAACCAGCAGAACAAACAGTCACCAGCAGAACATGCAGTAACCAGCAGAAGAAATAGTTAACAGTACAGTAACCAGCAGCACAAACAGTCACCAGCAGAACAAACAGCCAAGAGTACAGTAACAAACAGAACAAACAGTCACCAGCAGAACACGCAGTCACCAACAGAACAAACAGCTAACAGTGCAGTAACCAGCAGAACAATCAGCTAACAGTACAGTAACCAGCAGAACAAACAGTCACCAGCAGAACAAACATCTAACAGTACATTAACCAGCAGAACAAACAGCTAACAGTACATTAAACAGCAGAACAAACAGCTAACAGTAAAGTAACCAGCAGAACGAACAGCTAACAGTACAATAACCAGCAGAACAAACACTCACCAGCAGAACAGCCAGTCACCAGCAGAACAAACAGCTAACAGTACAGTAACCAGCAGAGCAAACAGTCTTCAGCAGAAAAAACAGTCACCAGCAGAACCAACAGCTAACATTACATTAACCAGCAGAACAAACAGCTAACAGTACAGTAACCAGCAGAACAAACAGATAACAGTACAGTAACCAGCAGAGCAAACGGTCACCAGCAGAACAAGCAGCCGACAGTACAGTAACCAGTTGTAAAATTGTCCGATATAATACATGTGAACCGAAGTGAAGTTACTATAATAAATTACAAACTGTCTATATAATGATAAAGGTTAAACTATAAAAACCCAAAGGCATATGAGGGATGTGTGAAATTGGTAAACTATTATTCATTAGGTATGGAACTTGTATATTGAATAGTCATTGAGAGGGAGTGTCACTTCCAAGCCTGGCTAGGAACAGTCTTTGGAAGAGTCACCTCACATGCCCCCTCCCCCCTCACATGGTATTGTTATGATCATTGACCACTGCATTGTACTCTGATTGGAGGAGTGAGTCATGTGACCACTGCATTGTACTGTGATTGATGAATAGGATCATGTGACAACGGCCATCTTGAATCTTGAGAACCTATATAAGCAATAAACCAGAGAGTCTCATTCTCTTACTTTTCACTCTTACCCTGTTTTCCTTCATTACCTGTAGTGCTTTCACTTGACCTGTTCACACCACCCACACCACCAGCCGGCACGTTTACAAAATGGTGACCACAACTTGAGAGACTACCGAGATTTGGTTAGTACTGACTATAGATAGTTTATTATAGAGTTTCGGTGAGTTTCGGTAGCATTTTCTTTTTATTTGTTTTATAATACTATACATTTATATTTCTTTATTTACTTGTTAGCTGACTACTGTTATTTTTGAACGCACTTGAGTGACTTGAACGCACGTGGTGTGACTTCAATACACGTGTAGTTTCATTTTTGACGTTAGGAGTAGTACTACAATTATTTTTTTAGGAATTATATTATTACATAGTTTTTTTATTTCATTTAATTTGATATGCTATTTTAAATTCAAAATTTCTTGAGGTTGAGAGATTTGAGGACTTGACAGAGACTGCGACTGGTGGGTGGTTGGAGTGGATAAGTTGTTTTTCTTCTATTGATTCTCTATTCTTTTTATTTTTTGCAAGGATTAAATTGAAGTAAATTACTTTGTCGACGAATTTCCGACGAAAGTGTCTTTTCTTAAGGGTTACATTAGTCTTTGACGTTGATATTACTGTAATATTCCAGTTTTATCGTCTGTCTGAAGCCTCGTGTCGCCGCAAGAATTGTTTTCATTTTCGGACTACTTTCGGTAATTTTCTTTAACCTTGGAGTAATTGGGAGCGTATTAATACATACGGGGAGACTTTTCACTTTTCTGCTACGTTACAGGTAAATTCTATCGGTTGGATACAATTCTTTGACTCTGTTTCTACCGCGCTTTACGCAACACACTAAATTTCTCATTGACCCGCTACAAGGAGGATTTCAATAGCGTGAAAAAATACTTGACTTCTGGTAGGTTAACATATTGTATTAAAATATATTTGACTTGTGGTAAGTTGATATATGGTGTATTGTATTTGAAGTATTTAACTTGTGGTGAGTTGATATATCGTATTTGAATACATTTGACTTGTGGTGGGTTGATATATCGTATTTGAATACATTTGACTTGTGGTGGGTTGATATATCGTATTTAAATACATTTGACTTGTGGTGGGTTAATATATTATTAAATATATTGTATTTAAATACACTTGTACTACAGAATACACACTACACATTCACAATGCCTAGAACACGATTAAAGGAGGATGCTTTACGTGAACAATTTGGATTGTGGTTACAGAAAATCAGATAGATTTGGGAATTTTGAGTGATGATTGTGATAAATTAGAAGCATGGACTAAGTTTATGGCAGATAGCATAGAGAACCTAACTGAAAAAAATGAAGAAAGGGTACTAGAGGTTACTGAACGTGCTGAAGCTGACTATCAGAGAGAAGAACGTAGAGAAAAACGTGAGTTAGCTAGTCTACAACATAAGAGCAGTGAAGCCAAAATAAGAGCTCTAAAAGCATATGGAAAGTCTGTGCCTATGCTGGACGGTACTGACAGAGGTGCATGGAGAGAGTGGGTAGATCTTATTGAGATGATTGGGGTTCTTGCTGATGTTTCTGACTTAGATATAATTCGGTTTCTGACTTAGATATAATTAGTGTCACACTACAACTTACACATACCAACAAGCAGCCCACAGTTCAGTAACCAGCGTCACACTACAACTTACATAGACCAACAAGCAGCGCACAGTACAGTAACCAGCTTCACACTACAACTTACACAGACCAACAAGCAGCCCACAGTACAGTAACCAGCGTCACATTACAACTTACACACACCAAGAAGCAGCCCACAGTACAGTAACCAGCGTCACACTACAACTTACACTCACCAACAAGCAGCCCACAGTACAGTAACCAGCGTCACACTACAACTTACAGAGACCAACAAGCAGCCCACAGTACAGTAACCAGCATCACACTACAACTTACACACACCAACAAGCAGCCCACATTAGAGTAACCAGCATCACACTACAACTTACACAGACCAACAAGCAACCCACAGTACAGTAACCAGCGTCACACTACAACTCACAGAGACCAACAAGCAGCCCACAGTACAGTAACCAGCATCACACTACAACTTACACACACCAACAAGCAGCCCACAGTACAGTAACCAGCGTCACACTACAACTTACACAGCCTTAAAGCAGCCCACAGTACAGTAACCAGCGTCACACTACAACTTACACACACCAACAAGCAGCCCACAGTACAGTAACCAGCTTCACACTACAACTTACACACACCAACAAGCAGCCCACAGTACAGTAACCAGCATCACACTACAACTTACACAGACCAACAAGCAGCCCACAGTATAGTAACCAGCATCACACTACAACTTACAGAGACCAACAAGCAGCCCACAGTACAGTAACCAGCGTCACACTACAACTTACACACACCAACAAGCAGCCCACAGTACAGTAACCAGCATCACACTACAACTTACACAGACCAACAAACAGCCCACAGTACAGTAACCAGTGTCACACTACAACTTACACACACCAACAAGCAGCCCACAGTACAGTAACCAGTGTCACACTACAACTTACACAGACCAACAAGCAGCCCGCAGTACAGTAACCAGCATCACACTACAACTCACACAGACCAACAACCAGCCCACAGTACAGTAACCAGTGTCACACTACAACTTACACAGACCAACAAGCAGCCCACAGTACAGTAACCAGCGTCACACTACAAATTACACAGACCAACAAACCGCCCACAGTACAGTAACCAGCATCACACTACAACTTACACAGACCAACAAGCAGCCCACAGTACAGTAACCAGCATCACACTACAACTTACACAGACCAACAAGCATCCCAAATTACAGTAACCAGCTTCACACTACAACTTACACAGACCAACAAGCAGCCCACAGTAAAGTAACCAGTGTCATACTACAACTTACACAGACCAACAAGTAGCCCACAGTACAGTAACCAGTGTCACACTACATCTTACACAGACCAACAAGTAGCCCACAGTACAGTAACCAGCTTCACACTACAACTTACACAGACCAACAAGTAGCCCACAGTACAGTAACCAGTGTCACACTACAACTTACACAGACCAACAAGCAGCCCACAGTACAGTAACCAGCGTCACACTACAAATTACACAGACCAACAAACAGCCCACAATACAGTAACCAGCATCACACTACAACGTACACACACCAACAAGCAGCCCACATTAGAGTAACCAGCATCACACTACAACTTACACAGACCAACAAGCAGCCCGCAGTACAGTAACCAGCTTCACACTACAACTTACACAGACCAACAAGCAGCCCACAGTACAGTAACCAGCATCACACTACAACTTACACAGACCAACAAGCAGCCCACAGTACAGTAACCAGCATCACACTACAACTTACACAGACCAACAAGCAGCCCACAGTACAGTAACCAGCGTCACACTACAACTTACACAGCCTTAAATCAGCCCACAGTACAGTAACCAGCGTCACACTACAACTTACAGATACCAACAAGCAGCCCACAGTACAGTAACCAGCGTCACACTACAACTTACACACACCAACAAGCAGCCCACAGTACAGTAACCAGCATCACACTACAACTTACACAGACCAACAAAAAGCCCACAGTACAGTAACCAGTGTCACACTACAACTTACACAGACCAACAAGCAGCCCGCAGTACAGTAACCAGCGTCACACTACAACTTACACAGCCCAACAAACAGCCCACAGTACAGTAACCAGCTTCACACTACAACTTACACAGACCAACAAGCAGCCCACAGTACAGTAACCAGCGTCACACTACAACTTACACAGACCAACAAGCAGCCCACAGTACAGTAACCAGCTTCACACTACAACTTACACAGACCAACAAGTAGCCCACAGTACAGTAACCAGCTTCACACTACAACTTACACAGACCAACAAGCAGCCCACAGTACAGTAACCAGCGTCACACTACAACTCACACAGACCAACAAGCAGCACACAGTACAGTAACCAGCTTCACACTACAACTTACACTCACCAACAAGTAGCCCGCAGTACAGTAACCAGCATCACACTACAACTCACACACACCAACAAGCAGCACACAGTACAGTAACCAGCTTCACACTACAACTTACACTCACCAACAAGCAGCCCGCAGTACAGGCCCCTATCATCAGTGTAACAGTGGAGTAACTTCCTTGCTTTGCCACTAACCCCTATACGCACCTTCTCTCCTATTTCTGTCATGTCGCCTCCTGGTAACACAACCAGGTCGTGCCTCAATGCGCATGCGTCCAGAATCTTGTTGTACTTCTGCTCATCATAAGGCTTTCCAAACAGGATGTTTTCTCGCACAGTCGCATTCAAGATCCAAGCCTGCTGTGGTACATAGGCCAGCGAACCCTGAAACACACAGGACTGTAACTGGGCAGACCCTACTACAAAGTGCAAGGAACAGACGGTTTGTTGGTTGTTGGAGTTTTATGTCCTGGCAACATCTAAGGTCATATCAGGACGTGGAGGGCAATGGTGGGTGGTTTGTTGGTTGTTGGAGTTTTAAGTCCTGGCAACATCTAAGGTCATATCAGGACGAGGAAGGCAACGGTGGGTGGTTTGTTGGTTGTTGGAGTTTTACGTCCTGGTAACAGCTAAGGGCATATCAGGACGGGGAAGGTAACAGTGGGTGGTTGTTGTTGGAGTTTTACATCCTGGTAACAGCTAAGGGCATATCAGGAAGGGGAAGGTAACAGTGGGTGGTTGTTGTTGGAGTTTTACGTCCTGGCAACATCTAAGGTCATATTAGGACGCTGGAACCGGCAATGAAAGCCTGCAGCGATGCTGCCGGAGAGAAGTTTCCTTCGGACTGACCGTAACACACATTCGTCTGGAACGACTCATGCTTACCCTCAGATTCACTCGCCCAGAACATTTCTCCATCTCGCCCAGACATGCTGAAAGAAGTGAAGACTTGCCCGAACCGACCGGTCCAACCACAGCCACGAGTTTGCCGTCAGGCACCGCAAGGTTGATGCTGCAAACCAAACAGCGTGTTGGAGCTCGGTCACCAATGGTGGCGGCAAACATGTTCGTTTGTTGTTTATTTGTTGCTGGTTTACGTCCTAGAAACATCTAAGGCCATATCAGGATGGGTATTGACTAGTGACAGTGCGCACTCATGGTGACTTTATAGTGCTTCCCCAATGGGAAATCAGGCCGCCGGCACCATGACCTGATATCCCACTCAGTCACATTATCCTGACACTGAACCAACCAGTCCTTGCCCTGTCCCAATAATGCCGAGCGCCAGGCTAGGAAGCGACAAGTTCCAATTTAAAAGTCATTGGTATGAGTCGACCGGGAACCGACCTCCCAATGTCCCGCACGCGAGGCCTGCGCTCTACCGATTAGGCGACCTCGCCCGGTGGCGGGGAACAATTCATCCCCAGCAAACGGACAGCGGAAGGACTAGAGCAAGGAGACAGTGGTCAGATAGACATGTCAGATAAGACGAGATGCACGTGCACGTGGGATGTTAGAGGAACAAGAGCCCCAGAAGAACCCCTAACGAGGCTTCAAACACAACACGACTGTCTATCTATCATGAAATATGATGATGTGTTGTGATAATAGACCATACATAGAGCCGCTGACACACCCATAACGAGGCTTCAAACACAACACAACTGTCTATCTATCATGAAATAACATGATGTGTTGTGATAATAGACATACATAGAACCCCTGATGCACCCCTAACGAGGCTTCATACGCAACACGGCTGTCTATCTATCATGAAATATCATGATGTGTTGTGATAATAAACCATACATAGAGCCGCTGACACACCCATAACGAGGCTTCAAACACAACACCGCTGTCTATCTATCATGAAATAACATGATGTGTTGTGAAAATAAACCATACATAGAGCCTCTGATGCACCCCTAACGAGGCTTCATACGCAACACGGCTGTCTATCTATCATGAAATAACATGATGTGTTGTGATAATAAACCATACATAGAGCCGCTGACACACTCATAACGAGGCTTCAAACACAACACCGCTGTCTATCTATCATGAAATAACATGATGTGTTGTGATTATGAACGATACGCACCCCTAACGAGGCTTCAAACACAACACGGCTGTCTATCTATCACGAAATAACATGATGTGTTGTGATAATAAACCATACATAGAGGCCCTGATGCAACCCTAACGAGGCTTCAAACACAACACGGCTGTCTATCTATCATGAAATATCATGATGTGTTGTGATAATAGACCATAGATAGAGCCGCTGACACACCCATAACGAGGCTTCAAACAGAACACCGTTGTCTATCTATCATGAAATAGCATGATGTGTTGTGATAATAAACCATACATAGAGCCACTGACACACCCCTAACGAGGCTTCAAACACAACACTGCTGTCTATCTATCATGAAATATCATGATGTGTTGTGATTATGAACCATACGCACCCCTAACGAGGCTTCAAGCACAACACGACTGTCTATCTATCATGAAATAACATGATGTGTTGTGATTATAAACCATACATAGAGGCCCTGATGCAACCCTAACGAGGCTTCAAACACAACACGGCTGTCTATCTATCATGAGATATCATGATGTGTTGTGATTATGAACCATACGCACCCCTGTCGAGGCTTCAAACACAACACGGCTGTCTATCTATCATGAAATATCATGATGTGTTGTGATTATAAACCATACATAGAGCCGCTGACACACCCATAATGAGGCTTCATTCACAACACTTACGTATGCAGTATAGTGTGTCAGCACTTATTTGTAGAATTTAGACATGAAACCCAAACAGCAAACCAACCATTGATCTATTTAACTCATTTGGTCTTTTAGGTCCTTGGCCAGCGAACGATCTCATGGCATGAGAATAGTGTTTACCAGAAGTTCATGCTGTCCGGACCAACCAGCTGACTACACTATGACGTCACATTGTGACAACGTTCTGGTAGTGCATGCAGGGCACCCTGGGTAAGTGGTGACGTCACTCGGTACGCGTCGCCAGATCGGCTGCAGGTGGTCGCCATCTTGGTGTGACCATGTGACCTGGCCGCCATCTTAGCATGTCCAGTTGACCTGGCCGCCTTTTTAGTATTATAACTCACTCTCTAAGAACAGGCGTGTCGTCCTGGCCCGTCCCCCACGCGAACGTTCCGCGCTCAACGATCAGCGGGTGTTCTGAAACAAGAGCGACAGGTGAGAGAGCGGGCTGCGGGGTTAGGCATAGATGGAGCAGTAGTCACTGTTGTACTACATATGTATGTGTGCATGTATGTATACATGCCACAGTAGTCACTCTTTGACTACATATATATATGTACATGTATGTATACATGCCCCAGTAGTCACTGTTTGACTACATATATATGTGCACATGTATGTATACATGCCTCAGTAATCACTGTTTGACTACTGAGGCATGAGTGAAGGAGGAGTACCCCCCCCCCCTTTTCCGCCGCCGGTCGTTGGGGTTGCATAACACCCCCCCTCCTCTTCCCTCCTTATAAGGTGCCTCCCAGCCGTCCCTCTCCCTCCGCCTCCTAGCCCTGCCAGATACACTACACGACCAATTTTCTTTTGGCTCGCCTCCTCCTGCCGCAGTGCCTCCACACCTCCACGCCTCCACGACCCGCCTATCGCCGGCCTACACCAGTCATGCCACGCACACGAGGCCACCGCGCCGCCCGCGCATCCAGGAGAGCCACACCGCCGTCCTCCACAGCAGATTCCGTCTCCGCGATATCGGCCCTCCCCCTCTCCCTGACCTGCCGCCAGTCGATGATCGCATCGACGCCAACTCCCATGCCCTGGACACAAGGGCAGCTGGCCGCCTCGCCCCCGGCGGCCCCAGACGTCCACCCCATTTACCTCCGGAACATGAGGCGCGGAGCCTCCGCGACCCAGATGCCCACCTCCCGGGCCCTCCTCACCTCCGCCGCCGATCACAGCCCCACCTCGCCGGCCGAGGCGGTCGGCGAGATCTTGGAGTCTGCCGAGGCGCAGAACACGGGACATCGCAGAGGTATTCCCCCTGGCTACGTCTTCCCCCATGATCTCATTGAGCGCAGCCCCAAGGGGAAGGCGGTCAAGAGGGGGTAAGCCACCCTCGAGGAGTATAACTTAACACTCCGGATCCTGGAGTCCCACATCGCCTTTCCCACGGACTCCATCCCGGGCCTCCTCCATCATAACCTCATGGTGCAGCGTGACTGCGTCACGCATCCGTGGCCTACAGTTCGGCATCAACGCTGTCCGCTTGGATGTCCTCACCGCCCCTGCGACTTTCGTCTCGTCCACCAGGGAGCCCACCTCACGATCCGCCACAGCCGCCCGCCCCGCGGCCGCCCCCCAGGCACGCGCCTCCCAGGCCGACAGCAGAACTCCCTACACCCGGGAAGCGTACGGGGTTCCCTGCTCGGCCTGGAATCGGGATCCCGCCTCGTGCGACCTCGCCCCCGCCGGTGAGGCGCACGGGGAGCAGGTCACCCAAAGGCGCCACGCCTGCGCCTACTGCGCCAACGTCAGGCGCATCCTGACCATGCACAGTGAGGCAGTCTGCAACACCAAACACCTCTGGGAACGAGCCTCCGCCGTCCCCGCGACCCACTCGGCGGATTTTTAGTCTGTCGGCCGTGACCCGCCCACCCGGTACGGGCGTACATGACGTGGCCGGAGCACCACTCGCTCCCAGAAGCGACCCCCTCCTCACATCCCCCGACCAGATCCCGCCATCACAGACGTCAGCGTCAGATCTATGACGTCACGAGCCGCACCAGCGGCCGCACCACCTCCAAACCGGTAGTGGCAATTAGCTGACCGGATGTCCTCCACCCGGCCACCGGTTGCCCGCCGGCGGCCTCCCGGGCCGATGTAATACCCGGGGAACGCCCCGCGCCGCAAGCTCTCTCATCTCGCCCAGCCAATTACGCAACCCTCCCTCTCCCCGCCAGCACTGCTTCACCACCACGGCCCCTGCCGGCCCCTGCCACCCCTGCCGCCCTCCCCCCCTGCCTCTCCCCGCCAGCAGTGTTCCACCACCACCGACCCCCTCCCCGCACCCTGCCCCCCCCCGCCACCGTGTCCGCCGCCTCACGCCCTCCCCCAGTGACACCCCCTACCTCCATCATCTTCCCAGCCTACCGCCCTCCCCCAGCCCCCCTCCCTCCCCTGGCCCCGGCCATGCCGCCTGCCTCCTCGACCCCCCAGCCCCCCCGACCCTCCCCCCGACCCTCCCCGATGGGCGCCCTTACCACCACCGACTTCGCGCAGCCTCTCCATCACGACAACCGCGCCTCCTCCCCCCTCCCCTCCCCACCCGACCCCAGACCCCCCTCCCCACCCCGACCCCCCCGTGCCCCCCGTGCCCCCCCCCGCACCCCCCTCTCTTCCCCCTCGGCGACCTAGGTGAACCCATCGCCGACGTTGTCGATCCTGACATACAGGACACCGTCCCCGCCGCCCTCGCCTGTGGCCCCTCCCCCCACGAATACCGCCGCACCCTCCTCTCCATCTGGCCCCACCTCTCCGCCCCTGCCTGGGAGCGCTACCCCACCTTCTCTCGGGCCTACGACGCCCTCCGGATCACGGGCCTCCCTAATCTTTTGGCCGCCCACATCCCCCTCCCCTCAGGACTCCACATCCCTGCCTGGCACGCCCGACTCCACGATTGCCACTACGCAGACCTCGTTGACCTCCTCAAGTTTGGCTTTCCTGCCAATTACTCTGCCAGCACCCCCCCCCCCCCGCCCCACATACACCAACCACCGGGAGGACCCCGACTTCCACCCCCCCCCCCCCCTTTTCGGCCGCCGGCTGTTGGGGTTGCATAACACTCCCCCTCCTCTTCCCTCCTTATACGCTGCCTCCCAGCCGTCCCTCTCCACTCCGCCTCCTAGCCCTGCCAGATACACTACATGACCAATCTTCTCCACCCACACACCCTTACTATCTTACCTACACCATATAGGGCTGAGGGCTCTTCGGGGCGCATCCCCTAACATGACATTATGACATTCACTTCTAGGCACTTTATTATCCTTGTACATTTACCTCCCCCACCATTGTACATTGCCCCCCCCCCCCCCACTTTACATAATAAAGTGTGCTTTTTCCCACTCCTGCTTTGACTTCCTCCTTCACTGCGCATTACATACTCAAATCGTGAAATTTCATTAAAATAATCCTAAAATCGAACCAATATTAATGCCGCTGCCGCCCCCACCAACACCCTATCGGCGGCGATATTGTCAAATAGCGGTGCTCGCCGACAAAAGGCTCAGAGGGATTTCCCAAATCTATAAATAATGCATCGGTTAGCTAACCCCACCACACTTTGGCCACATACATTTCCCATGACACATATTCCAACACCGATGTTAGCTAACCCGCCGGCCGCCCTTAACACCGGAGGTGATAAAAGGTTGTGCATACATTTGGCCCCAGGGTGCCAGACCGGTCTGTGATTAAGTCTTTAACATCAGGGCACTACACTGGTCTGTGATTACGTCATTAACCCCAGGGTACTACACCGGTCTGGGAATAAGTCTTTAACATCAGGGCGCTACACTGTTCTGTGATTACGTCTTTAACACCAGGGTACTACACCGGTCTGTGATTAAGTCTTTAACATCAGGGTACTACACTGGTCTGTGATTAAGTCTTTACAGTGCGCTACACCAGTCTGTGATTAAGTCATTAACATCAGGGTACTACACCGGTCTGTGATTAAGTCATTAACATCAGGGTACTACACCAGTCTGTGATTAAGTCTTTAACACCAGGGTACTACACCAGTCTGTGATTAAGTCTTTAACATCAGGGCGCTACACCAGTCTGTGATTAAGTCTTTAACACCAGGGTACTACACCGGTCTGTGATTAAGTCTTTAACATCAGGGCACTACACCAGTCTGTGATTAAGTCATTAACATCAGGGTACTACACCAGTCTGTGATTAAGTCTTTAACATCAGGGTACTACACCAGTCTGTGATTAAGTCTTTAACACCAGGGTGCTACACCGGTCTGTGATTAAGTCCTTAACACCAGGGCGCTACACCGGACTGTGATTAAGTCTTTAACACCAGGGTACTACACCAGTCTGTGATTAAGTCATTAACACCAGGGTGCTACACCAGTCTGTGATTAAGTCTTTAACACCAGGGTACTACACCGGTCAGTGATTAAGTCTTTAACACCAGGGTGCTACACCAGTCTGTGATTAAGTCTTTAACACCAGGGTACTACACCGGTCTGTGATTAAGTCTTTAACATCAGGGCGCTACACCGGTCTGTGATTAAGTCTTTAACACCAGGGTGCTACACCGGTCTGTGATTAAGTCTTTAACACCAGGGCACTACACCGGTCTGTGATTAAGTCTTTAACATCAGGGTACTACACCAGTCTGTGATTAAGTCTTTAACACCAGGGTGCTACACCAGTCTGTGATTAAGTCTTTAACACCAGGGTACTACACCGGTCTGTGATTAAGTCTTTAACACCAGGGTACTACACCAGTCTGTGATTAAGTCTTTAACATCAGGGCGCTACACACCGATCTGTGATTAAGTCTTTAACACCAGGGTACTACACCGGTCTGTGATTAAGTCTTTAACATCAGGGCGCTACACCAGTCTGTGATTAAGTCTTTAAACACCAGGGCGCTACACCGGTCTGTGATTAAGTCTTTAACATCAGGGCGCTACACCAGTCTGTGATTAAGTCTTTAACACCAGGGTGCTACACCGGTCTGTGATTAAGTCTTTAACACCAGGGTACTACACCGGTCTGTGATTAAGTCTTTAACACCAGGGTACTACACCAGTCTGTGATTAAGTCTTTAACACCAGGGTGCTACACCGGTCTGTGATTAAGTCTTTAACACCAGGGTGCTACACCGGTCTGTGATTAAGTCTTTAACACCAGGGTGCTACACCGGTCTGTGATTAAGTCTTTAACACCAGGGTATTACACCGGTCTGTGATTAAGTCTTTAACACCAGGGTATTACACCGGTCTGTGATTAAGTCTTTAACACCAGGGTGCTACACCGGTCTGTGATTAAGTCTTTAACACCAGGGTGCTACAGCGGTATGTGATTACGTCTTTAACACCAGGGTATTACACCGGTCTGTGATTAAGTCTTTAACACCAGGGTGCTACACCGGTCTGTGATTAAGTCTTCAACGCCAGGGTATTACACCGGTCTGTGATTAAGTCTTTAACACCAGGGTATTACACCGGTCTGTGATTAAGTCTTTAACACCAGGGTGCTACACCGGTCTGTGATTAAGTCTTTAACACCAGGGTACTACACCAGTCTGTGATTAAGTCTTTAACATCAGGGCGCTACACCAGTCTGTGATTAAGTCTTTAACACCAGGGTACTACACCGGTCTGTGATTAAGTCTTTAACATCAGGGCGCTACACCAGTCTGTGATTAAGTCTTTAACACCAGGGTACTACACCAGTCTGTGATTAAGTCTTTAACATCAGGGCGCTACACCAGTCTGTGATTAAGTCATTAACATCAGGGTGCTACACTGGTCTGTGATTAAGTCTTTAACACCAGGGTGCTACACTGGTCTGTGATTAAGTCTTCAACGCCAGGGTATTACACCGGTCTGTGATTAAGTCTTTAACACCAGGGTATTACACCGGTCTGTGATTAAGTCTTTAACACCAGGGTGCTACACCGGTCTGTGATTAAGTCTTTAACACCAGGGTGCTACAGCGGTATGTGATTACGTCTTTAACACCAGGGTATTACACCGGTCTGTGATTAAGTCTTTAACACCAGGGTGCTACACCGGTCTGTGATTAAGTCTTTAACACCAGGGTATTACACCGGTCTGTGATTAAGTCTTTAACACCAGGGTGCTACACCGGTCTGTGATTAAGTCTTTAACACCAGGGTGCTACAGCGGTATGTGATTACGTCTTTAACACCAGGGTATTACACCGGTCTGTGATTAAGTCTTTAACACCAGGGTGCTACACCGGTCTGTGATTAAGTCTTCAATGCCAGGGTATTACACCGGTCTGTGATTAAGTCTTTAACACCAGGGTATTACACCGGTCTGTGATTAAGTCTTTAACACCAGGGTGCTACACCGTCTGTGATTAAGTCTTTAACACCAGGGTATTACACCGGTCTGTGATTAAGTCTTTAACACCAGGGTGCTACACCGGTCTGTGATTAAGTCTTTAACACCAGGGTATTACACCGGTCTGTGATTAAGTCTTTAACACCAGGGTGCTACACCGGTATGTGATTAAGTCTTTAACACCAGGGTATTACACCGGTATGTGATTAAGTCTTTAACACCAGGGTGCTACACCGGTCTGTGATTAAGTCTTTAACACCATGGTGCTACAGCGGTATGTGATTACGTCTTTAACTCCAGGGTATTACACCGGTCTGTGATTAAGTCTTTAACACCAGGGTGCTACACCGGTCTGTGATTAAGTCTTCAACGCCAGGGTATTACACCGGTCTGTGATTAAGTCTTTAACACCAGGGTATTACACCGGTCTGTGATTAAGTCTTTAACACCAGGGTGCTACACCGGTCTGTGATTAAGTCTTTGACACCAGGGTGCTACACCGGTCTGTGATTAAGTCTTTAACACCAGGGTATTACACCGGTCTGTGATTAAGTCTTTAACACCAGGGTGCTACACCGGTCTGTGAGTAAGTCTTTAACACCAGGGTATTACACCGGTCTGTGATTAAGTCATTAACATCAGGGTGCTACACTGGTCTGTGATTAAGTCTTTAACACCAGGGTATTACACCGGTCTGTGATTAAGTCATTAACATCAGGGTGCTACACTGGTCTGTGATTAAGTCTTTAACACCAGGGTATTACACCGGTCTGTGATTAAGTCTTTAACACCAGGGTGCTACACCGGTCTGTGATTAAGTCTTTAACACCAGGGTATTACACCGGTCTGTGATTAAGTCTTTAACACCAGGGTATTACACCGGTCTGTGATTAAGTCTTTAACACCAGGGTATTACACCGGTCTGTGATTAAGTCTTTAACACCAGGGTGCTACAGCGGTCTGTGATTAAGTCATTAACATCAGGGTGCTACACTGGTCTGTGATTAAGTCTTTAACACCAGGGTATTACACCGTTCTGTGATTAAGTCTTTAACACCAGGGTGCTACACCGGTCTGTGATTAAGTCTTTAACACCAGAGTGCTACACCGGTATTGATTATTTCAGTAAGGCTTTAGCATCTGTAATAAAATCAATTCTAGTCAGTTGCATTTGGAACAAAGTGAACCCGTAGACACCGAGCTGCACATGCGCCGTGAGGTGCTGCGACGCACCTGCCCGCTGGTCACGTGACACGTTGTCAAGGTCAAGGTCGTCCTGCTGCAGGAAGATGCTCAGTCGCCGCAGGGACACCATGGCCTGAAAGGATAAGACACCATGGTCAGCGAGGTCACAGCATGGGTCAAGGTCAAGGACAGTCGCCGCAGGGACACCATGGCCTGGTCAGCGAGGTGAGAGCAGGGGTCAAGGACACGAGCTCGGCTCAATATAGGTCACGTGGTCGGTCCGCCAAAGTCATGAGGTTGACCCGCCATGGTGCGTCTGTTGGTTGTGTAGGCAGGCTATATTGAAATCAATAAAGGCAAGAAGAGAAAGGAATAGTATAAAGAGTGAACGTAGAGAGAGAGCTAAACCCTCTGGTTTATTATTTATGGTGGTACATGGATCCAGTATGATATGTCACCTGACTGTATTCTCCAATGAGAATCAAGCATCTACAGCTCCACCAATTAACATCAAGCATTTCTGTGTCACCATAGCTACAGTGATCTGCCCACCACCACCATGCGATGTGGCTCCCCTGGCCACCACCTACCTGAGCTGAGTGTGTGGTGATCCATAACTACAGAGGAGGGAGGGGGTAGTGAGTAGAGCTCCAAGTGCCCCTTACACACTATCTGACTAACACACAATGACTATTGACCTATGAATCAAGCACCACCAGCAACTACATAAACAATTATGCACCTCACACTATATACCTTTTTCCATAGTAGACCATTTGCATTTCCCATGTTATAGGAATATTTTACACTGTGTTCCCAGCACTGTGGGCTGCAGTGTGCATTGCTTCAGTTTAAAACCTAAATACATTTGCTACAGTCGCGTACCTCATCATCATCATGCTGTCGGTGGCAATGCGACAAAGACTGCTTTCATTACTTGACTGCCGCACTCCATTTTTTTCATGAAAGCTGCCTGTAAAAGTGTTGAAGTCCTGCTGGCTTTTGCAAGTTACCAGCGACACTCTCTCAGTGAGCAAATAGAGGTTTCACACTGGCAAGAACATGTCAAGACAGGTGCAAAACTATTTGTCCCTGCAGTGGCTGGTCGGGAGATGTTGGGAGTTCCATACATCAACCGCCCTTGATGCTGCCACAGTGACTTGGTTTTCTGTTCAGGTTTTGCTCTCTTAGCCTTCGGTTCTGTCAAGAACCTGTACCACAAGGTAGTGGTTTACAACTCTGCAGAGCAGGGGCGTCAAACTCCATGAGGTATTGCTATACTTGCATACCTATGTTACGAAATACAGTCGGCCCCTCAAAATTGTTTTCCCCTGGCGATTCTAATTCGAACAAAATCCTCCTCTGTCCCCTTTCTTCCCATCGACCTCCTGCCCTGCCCTCCCTCCTCCTCCTCCACATGCCTCATCCCCTCACATCCCACCTAGTCATCCCTTCACCTTCCTGCCTCCTTCCTCACCTCCCTCTCTCCCTTCCCTATAAACCACCACCCTCCTCCCCTCCCCTCCCCTCCCCTCTCATTCCCTCCTCTCGCAACTCCGTCCCATTCACCCACCTCCCTCTGCTTTATTTCGAAATCAATCCACGGCCCATTTGTATATACATATATATATATATATATATATATATATATATGCATACATATGAACACATGAATATATAAAGAGTTCAGGCGCAAAACCACGTAAAAGCCAAACGTAATATGTAGTTTAAATACAAGATTTTCTACCTGAAAATAATTTTAATTCTCACTAATTCCACTTTTCATAAAATCAGATGGTTATGGAGCAATGAAGAAAAGAGTAGGGAATATAAAAATGTAGTTTTTGAGGGATTGATTCCAATGTTTATCTCCATTTTTGGATTGGTGTTTACATGGTTTTGCGCCTGAACTCTTCATATATACATATTGGTCTACACCCGGTGGAGGTGAGGAGGCACAGGTAGCGCCACCTGTACCGTGTCGGGTCTTACGGTGTACAGCAATACACATGTAATAATAATTCCCTGGCGTATCTTTATATTTGCATGAGGGGTTATACATCACATATATGAAACAAACTTTCGTAACTCAGGGAGACTTTAGTTAAAGGCGGTAGGTTTGATTTCGAATGGATTCGCCGGGGGTGGAACGTTTCGTCAGACCGGACAAGTCTCCTTTGTGGACAAATTAGTGGACTTGGTATTGAAATGGAGATTTTTTTAAACATGTTAATTATTTGATAGTTTTCACCTCATTAATTGTTATCAGGGTCAGTGGTAAGCGGGATGCTTGTCGCAGTCAGTCATAAGTGGGTTGTTAGGCACAGTCAGTGGAAAGTGGGATGTTTGTCACAGTCAGTCGTAAGTGGGATGTTTGTCACAGTCAGTCATAAGTGGGTTGTTAGGCACAGTAAGTGGTAAGTGGGTTGTTTGTATGCATCAGTTGTAAGTGGATTGTTTGTTACAGTCAGTGGTAAGTGGGTTGTTAGTCACAGTAAGTGGTAAGTGGGATGTTTGTATGCATCAGTGGTAAGTGGGTTGTTTGTCACAGGCAGTGGTAAGTGAATTGTTTGTTACAGTCAGTGGTAAGTGGGTTGTTAGTCACAGTAAGTGTGAAGTTGGATTGCAGTACGTGACCAGACACTTGTCTTTGCGATACCAAAGCCCTCACAAAGTGCTCACCGTTACGATGAAGGACACCATCATGGGCAGCAGGCTGATGGGGAAGCGCAGGATGTTGAAGAGAGACAGCGACACAAAGGCAGTGTTTGAATCCAGGGTGTTTCCCGCCATAACAAATGATACAAACGTCGCCAGTGTAACCTGCAGTCAAACAAACAGGTGTTTGCAAACACACCCCAAGTTCAGAGACCAGTTATCTAACACCCCAGTCACAGTATGCATGCGTTCGCTTGCAACCACTTTGCGATCGTTTTGCGAGCATTGTGCGAACACCTCACGACCGGTCCCTCAGAACGCCGACCAAACCCTTAATGGCTCTGTCTCACTACGACGTAGCAAGCTAACGTGAGCTGACGTAGGTGAATTTTGGTCATTAGGTTGAGGTACGGCGGGCTACGTTACGCGTACGTTAGGCAGACGTTGAGTTACGTCGAGATACATCAGGTTACATCGAGTTATGGCAGCACGCGTCAAGGTTTTGGACATATCCAAAACTTTTTACGTAGCTCGACATGATGCAGTTGCGTTGGGATGACATTACACGCACGTTATGCAGATGTTAGGTGTGTGATAGAGCTGCGTCGGCTACGTTCAATCAACGTTGTCTTAAGTGAGAGTGACAGAGAGGCTGGAGAAACAGTGGCCTGCGCTAAGACAATGTGGCGTTAACGTATCTCAACATAGGTCAAACCTGTCCGTGACACATGCCTAACATTGCTCAAACGCATTGCAAACGTGTCCTGACATAGTGGACATAGTTGACAAACATCTAGCGTGCAAGTAACATCTGTCACATCCTTCAAACGTTGTTGAACATGTTGTGAACGTGGTGTGAGAGGGTTGCCTTCGAGTATATAAGACCTCCAATGTCCTCCTGTCCGCAGAACAGCTCCGCTCTTCGCAGCGGAAACATGTGCCTGAGTGGGTCATGCAGGACTGCCAACTGGCCATTCTCAAAGTTCACCATAAGATAAATGTGTTGTAACTGCGCTATATTGAGGCGAGAAGAAGGAGAAGAAAAAAAACTCGCCTGAAGCGATTGTGGGTGCGACAGTGGATCGGGAGGCAGCATAAGTTTGGCTTGTATGACCTGCTTTTGGTGGAACTCCGTAACGAGGACACAGCTTCCTTCGTGAAGTTCATGCAGATGCCTCCCCAGATGTTCGACGAGATCTTAGCCAGAGTGGGTCCGCAGATCACCAAAAGTTACACTACCTACAGGAAGCCGCTCGAGCCTGGGCTGAAGCTTGCCCTCACTCTGCATCACCCAGCATCGGGCAACAAGTAAGCTTCCATGAAGGTTGGGTGGAGGGTGCCACGCAACATCCAATCTGTCATCATGAGAGAGGTGTGCAAGGCCATCATTGCAGAGTACATCAACGAGGTGATGACCTGTCCCACCACTCCGGAGGGAAGGCATGCCATCTCCGACAATTTCTTAGAGAGGTGGAACTTCACCCATACCTGCGGGGCACTTGATGGGAAGCATGTTGCTTGCCGGTGTCCTCCAAAGAGTGGATCCCTGTACTATAAGGAATTCTGCTCCATAGTTCTCATGGCACTCGTTGAAGCAGACTACAAGTTCATCTGGGCCAATTTTCGTGGTAAAGGCTTACACTCCTGCTTCTTACAGCAGGAGTGTAAGAAGCACCACCTATCCACAAGCTAGACAAATTTACACTGGCACTCTGGTTGAGGAGCCACACCAACGTTTACATGTCACAAGAAGTACTGTCTCAATGTTCATCAGGCGAGTTTTTTTTCTTATATATATGGGTGGCATATATATAACATATATTCTGAATTACAGTAGTAGCTGCCACTTATACGATACTGAATTGGGTATGTGCAGGTGTTCAATGATTCTGAGCTGAAGTCCAGCAATGAAGATGGTACCATAGGTTTCCTGGAACCCGAGCCTATTGTGGCCGGCTAGAGGATGGTTCCATACTTCCAGATTGGTGACGATGCCTTCGGCCTTCACCCAATGATGATGAAGCTGTACAGTAGGAGGGGTATGGCGCATGAGGAACACATCTTCAACTACAGGATTTCCCAAACTAGGAGAGTCATTGAGAATGCATTTGGCATCCTGCAAACCGAGTTCAGGTTTGCTCAGCACGATGCAGCACCACCCCTCCACCGTGAAGCGCATCATTACAGCATGCATTGTCATACACAACATGATGAGGATCCGATATCCCATGCACCAGAATCAGCAGCTAGACTGTCCAGAGAACATCAACCACAATTTCATCCCTGGAGCATGGAGACAGGGCGGAAATCTGCTGGACATAGCAACACAATTCCTTGCCCAAAACACTGGTTCCAGGGCAGAAAAGGAACAGCGGAATGTCCTCAAAGTCTGGGTCAACTCACCAGCGGGATCAGTGGAATGGCAGGAGAATATGATATGGATATATGAAGTGTGTGCACTGGGATATTTCTGTACTGTGGTGTCATCATTTCTAAAGTGTACAGTGTGATATGTAATAAATGTGATATGCACAAATGTCATTTCTGAAATGTACCGTGTGATATGCAAAAATGTGAGATGTTCAGATATAATAGCTCGGTTAAATAAAAGATATCAATCTGTTATTGATATCAAACCTTAATGTATGTGTCAGTTATAATTGTGGTGGGGAAAAAAGGGGGAATATAACTATCTTTATGGGGTGGCATTTGACATGTAAGTTATAAATTTGGTTGGGGGGATATTATTACTTTATTTTTAAGGGGGGCATTTAACACTGACAAATTTACATGCAGTTATATATTTGGGTGGGGAAGATGACTTTACATGGAAGATTACTGTAATGAACATTGACAAAATGTACCTGTCAGTTATTTTAAGGGGGTGGAGGTAGGGAGGAGGAGAGGAAAGTGTTTTCTAGGGACAAAGTTACAAGTCATATAATGCCATATTTGGGGGGACTTGTGTACTATTTATTATAATAATGATATGATAATGGTTACTAAGAAAAAGACTCAGAGACCAAAATCTCATTTACAATACAAATAGTTTTTTATTTACAACAATCTTTAATAGATTTCTGAAAGTAAAACAAAAGACTTACAAAGGAAAACAGGAAAAAGAAGACCAAATATATACATATTACCAGACAGGCACACAATAAGTACTGTCACTTCTGTTCACTTATCTGGGGCCTGGCCCTGGCCCTTTGGGTGGGGGGTGTTGAACTCCCCTGGCGCAAAGAGCTCCTGCACCTCAATGTTCAGGTTTGACATGTTTGATATGCCCGACAGGCCGGAGAGAGTCAGGCCGTGGCACTCTGGTTGAGGAGCCACACCGACGTTAACATGCTGCCACTTATACGATACATATGTACAGGCAGGCACACAAGAAGTACTGTCAGTTCTGTTCACTTTTCAGGGCCCTGGCCCTGGCCCTTGGGGGGGGGTGTCGAGCTCCCTTGGGGCAAAGAGCTCCTGCGCCTCAATGTTCAGGTTCGACACATTGGATATGCCTGACAGGCCGGACAGATTTCACGCTGATGTTAACGCGGTGCCACTTATACATATGTACAGGCAGGCACAAGAAATACTGTCTGTGACACAGTAAAAAAAAAAAGACATACAAATGAAAACAGAAAAAAGAATACCAAATATATACATATTGTCACATATAATAACTAATGCCTAATCTTATAGACTAGCTAATATAGTGAGGAGAAAAGAGAATTTGGAACATCTTCTATTCTTAGTAAAGAAGAGAAGTAATGATACACAAATATGTACTTATAACATATATTCTGAATTACAAAGTGTACAGTTACATATAAATTCTCATTGGTACAATATTACACTCACAACTGTCTGTGTAGTCCCTATGGATGATAGATACACTCAGTCCTCTTGGTGCGTATTCTATGTCTCAGTTGCCTTGAGGAGTTGATGGATATAGATGATCCATTGTATGTGAGCCATCGCCAACCATACAGGTATAGAGTCTCAGTTGATGATGGATGTACATGTCAGGCTAAGCAGCAGTGATGTGAGAAAAGGCAGACACAACAGTCACCAATCCTCCTCACAGCCAGTTGGTCAATATTGTAGCAGCTCAGCAAGTTGAATCCATCCGATAAGCTGTAGCTAGCGAGATCAGGTTTCAGACCTAACTGACTTGGAGATGTTGACGCCTCAATGTCTGGGAGTAGAGTGCCGAGAGTGATTTTCGATTCTGGGGTTGTTTGTAACCTTACGACGGTTACTGGTTGTAGAACTGCAACATTAATAGAGAGGCTCCGATAAATCGGCCCAATCTTTGGTTAAAGACTTAGCTTCAGTATGGAGTGTTGTAGAAGCTGGGGACATCTTTACAATGTTGTAACGGTGAGGCATTGGGGCGGCAGCGAATCTCTTCAGTCCGGCGGTAGTTGAGCTGTCGATGTAGTTGAGCACTTGTATCCAGTCAGCAGCAAGGGGTTCCAGGAAGGCGGGTAAAGATGGGAGCAGCGGTGGTTACAGCAATGAAAACAAGACAGAGAAATTGTAAAGGTGAAGGGCCCGCCCAAGAACACAACTACCCTGGTCAGGGGAAGAAGTATGCCTGGGAGAAATCAAAAGGGCAGAGTTGAGTCAAAGGGCCGTGTCTATTTGCTCTATGGTGAACGACCAGCGAGCCATAGACACAGACAGAGTAAGAGTAGAAAGTGAAATGTCGGCAGGCGCCCCCTCTTGGAACTCTTTTCAGACATATCAAGGGGGAGCAAGGCCAGCAGAGAGGTGTGGAAAGAGTGCGGTCCAGATAGCAAGTGCCGAGAGTGTGTGAATACACTCCTTATATAGTTGGTGGGTAGGCCAGTCCTAACGAAGAGATGGGACGAGTAGGACGGTCCAAACATGTGCTGTGACCACTTATAAAAGGCTAACTACCTGTGAGGAAGCAGTCTCCATATATTCACTGCTATGTTACAATATGTACAGGCAGGCACACAATAAATGCTGTCACTTCTGTTCACTTATCACTATCCGGGCCCTGGCTGGTTGTGGGGTCATCAAGCTCCTCTGGCCCAAAGAGCTCCCGCGCCTCAATGTTCAGGTTTGACACATTCGCTATGTCCTGACACGCCGAACAGATTCAGGAATCTGTCCGTGGCTGTCAGTGTTGTTCCGGCTGGCATACTGGCAGGCTGGTTGAGGAGCCACGCCAACGTTAATGCGCTGCCACTTGCGTGTGCTGCAGGCTGCTGTCGTGGTGACTGACTCATCACCGGTGCGGGCGGATTCATTGTCTGTCTGGGGAACTGAGGCTGCACCCTCAATGCTGGCGGTGTCAGGGCCTGGAGCAGCAGTGGTGCAGGTAGGAGCGGCTGTAGCATGTATTGCTGCATATAGTCTAGGCTTTTGAGAGGCCCAGGGTCTTAATATCCACATGAATGAAATTGAAAAAATATAGTACTTACACTTCTGCAGGGCTCTGGCCGGTGCCGCATGACTGAGCTGAGGAAGCCAAACTTGTCCATGATCCACTGCTTCCTCTCAGTCCGCTTGGGCGCCCCGTCACCGCACTTCTTTTTGTGCAGCCTGGTGTTGCTATCCCGCATGGAGATCTGCAGCAGTTCTCCCCATCTTCTGGGCCTGGTTCTCCCACAGCTTGCTCTTTTTGTCAGTCCTCCGGTAGTCGGTCAACTTGACATTCCAGAGGACCAGGATGTCATGCAGAAAATCCAGCACCGCCTTCTCCTCATCTGCAGGCAGAGTGCAGTCAAACTTGCCCAGCCTCCTATTGCCTGTTCCTTGCAGACGGCATGAGCTGGAGGAGGTGAAGGCTGCAGACGATGCACGGGAATGCGGAGAAGATGGAGAGAGGGGCTGCGTGTCCATAGTCTCCTCAGTGTCCTCAGTCCGGAGAGTAGGAGACGAAACCATAGGAGATGGTGGAGATGGTGCTGCTGCTGGTGATGTTGGTGGTGTACCAATCATCCTCTTCCTCCCCTTCTCTCTTCCCCTCCCATAGTGGGGGTTTAAAGCACAAGTGGAATTGGAGCTGGAGCTGGAGCTGGAGGTGTTTTTCAGAAACATGCTGGAGAAGTTGTGAGGAGAGAGCAACACAGCACCCTTATTTATATCCAAGGCACGGGTTGGTCGGGTGCTTTTCCACACGTCAGCCCATGTTTTGCTCACACCGAGCGCGTTAAGCATGCGCTGCCATCACACTGGCCACGCTGGACTCATGTCAGCCCGACGCTATTCACTCGGCGGGTCAACGTCGACTCACGTCAGGAAAAATGGTTGAGTCGGACGTGGCAACGTTAGAGCGGGCGTGATCACGCCAGTCCGATACTAAGCCTCCACTAATGTTGTGTGCCCTGGAGTTTTGCTTGCCTCACGTTGACACAATTAATTATTCCTTTGTCCTCACTCGTTGAACCACGTTATAACTACGCTATACCGACGTTACGCTCACGTCAACTACATGGCACTGAGGTCTAATTTGGCCCCGTATTTACATATTACGCCGAGAATTTCTACGCGTAAAATTTATTTTCGCATTTCCCTTACACTGGCATGTTACGTCATAGTGTGACAGGGGTATAAACAATTCAATATCGCAAGCCGGTCGCTGGCTTTTTGGTCATAAGGTGGTCGCAAGCGAACGCTGGCCATAGTGTGATTGGGTTTGATGTTCTTTGTAACATACGACAAATTCACATTCAAATATGACAATTGGGACTTACCAACAACTACACTGCGGTGTATCAAGCGAAACACACAACCACCGGGAGGCGGGAGGCGCATGGCAGAAGGAGGGGGGCGGGAGGGTGGGAGGCGGGGGTGGGGGGTGGAAGGCTGGAGGCGAGGGGCAGGAGGCGGTGGGCGGGAGGCGGGGCGCGGGAGGCGGTTTGTGGGGGGGCGGGAGGCGGGGGGCGGCGAGCGGGGGCAGGGGGCCGTGGGGCGGGGGACAGGGGCGGGGGCGGGGGACGGGGGCGGGAGGCTGGGGGCGGGAGGCGCTCACCAAGAAAGGCGAGCAGGTCCAGATGAAAGTGCTGACGGCTGCCAGGTACGAGTATTTCTTGAGCGTCTCCAGCTCCAAGTTCCGGATCCGGTTGACCTTGTCTTGAAACGACAGTTCCCATCCGTACAGCTTCAGCACCTGGAGGAGGCAAACAGGGTCAGGGCGGCCGCCTCCTGGTCCTTCAAAAGACCCCCTGGTACCTCACAGTCCCCCTGGTTCCTCACAGCGGCCGTTGGTCTCTCACAGCCCATCCCCTGGTCCCTCATATCACCACCTGGTCCCTCACATCACCACCTGGTCCCTCACATCACCACCTGGTCCCTCACATCGCCCCGTTGTCCCTCACAGCGCCCCTTGGTCCCCCCATGTTTCTCAAAGAGCCCCATGGTGTGTTACTCACCTTGATGTCATCCTGGTCCGTCATAGGTCCCTGGTCCCTCACATCCCCCTAGTCCCTCACAGCGCCCCCTGGCCCCAGACAGCCCCCTGCGCACTCACAACCCCCCTGATCCCCACAGCCCCTCTGGTTCCTCACAACCCCTCTGGTCCCTCAGAGCCCCCCGTGGTCTTTCACAGCCCCCCTGGCCCCTCACAGCCCCCCTGGCCCCTCAGAGCACCACCTGGTCCCTGTCAGCCTGTCCACCTAGTCCCTCACAGCGCTCCGTAGTCCGTCACATCACCCGCTGGTCCCGCACATCGGCCGGTTGTCTGCCACAGCCCCCCCTGGTCCCTTACAGCCCCCTGGTCCCTCACAACCCCCCTCGTCCCTCACAGCCCCCCTGGTCCCTCACCACCCCCAGTGTCCCTCACATCCCCCCTGGTCCCTCATAGCCCCCCCCCCTGGTCCCTCACAGCCGCCCCTGGTCACTCACAGCCGCCCCTGGTACCTCACAACCCCCCTGGTCCCTGGCCCCAGACAGCCCCCCTGCTCACTCACAGCCCCCCTGGTCCCTCACAGCTCCTCTGGTCCCTCACAGCCCCCCCTGGTCCCTCACAGCCCCCCTGGTACCTCACAACCTCCCCTGGTCCCTCACAGCCCCCATGTTCCCTCACAGCGCCCCATGGTCCCTCACAGCCCCCCACCTGGTCCCTCCCATCCCCCCTGGGCCCTCACATCCCCCCTGGTGCCCTCACAGCCCCCCTGGTCCCTCACAACCCCCAGTGTCCCTCACATCCCCCCTGGTCCCTCACAGCCCCCTTGGTCCCTCACAACCCCCAGTGTCCCTCACATCCCCCTTGGTCCCTCCACACCCCCCTGGTCCCTCACAGCCGCCAATGGTCCCTCACAGCCCCCCTGGTCCCTCACAGCCCCCCCCTGGTCCCTCACAACCCGGCTGGTCCCTTACAGCCCCCCTGGTCCCGCACAGCCCCCACTGGTCCCTCACAACCCCCCTGGTCCCTCACAGCCCCCCTGGTCCCTCACAACACCCCTGTTCCCTCACAGCCCCCCATGGTCCCTCACAGCCCCCTGGTCCCTCACAACCTCCCTGGTCCCTCACAGCTCCCCTGGTCCCTCACAGCGCCCCCTGGTGTGTGCCGCTCACCTTGATGCCGTTCAGCACCTCGTTCATCAGCTTCATACGCTGATCCTTCTGAGTCATCTGCGCCACCTGCAGTTTGCGCTGGTACGTGGCGAGCACTCCGTTAGCCGGTATCAGCAGGACCAAGACGGTGAGCCCCACCAGCGAGGAGGGCCCCACGATACCTGCAACGTGTGAAGAATCATCAGATAAGAAGCGCCACTTGTTCACCCTCAGCGTGAGAACCAGGTCACAAGTCGACACTCTCAGGGATGCCTGCAACGTGTGGAATGGAGCGGGACGTAGCTCAGGTGGTAGATTGTCCACCTGTGAAGGTGTCAGTCATCCTATCGATCCTGCTCAATGGACCCATTTGCAGTTTGGGCTATTTTCCGTTCCAACCAGTGGTCCACAACTGGTTCATCAAAGTCTGTGGTATGTGCTGCCCTGTCTGTGGGAAAGTGCATATATAAGACCCCTTGCTGCTTATCGGAACGAGTAGCCTGTGTGGGAGCAGTGGGTTTCCTCCAAAGAAATATGTCAGAATGACCACATGTTTTATGTCCAATAGCCGATGACAAAAATCAATGTGCTCTAGAGGCATCGTTAAATAAGACAAGTTTTACTTTACATGTGATGTATGAGCGAATAACAAACGCCACTTGTTCTCAGACCCCGCAAAGACCCGATAACACTAAGACGGCTCACTCAGCCTGTACCAAAGACCTTATAACACTAAGACGGCTCACTCAGCCTGTACCAAAGACCCCATAATACTAAGACGGCTCACTCAGCCTGTACTGCATAATCAAAATGATCAAACCCACCACTTGGTGCGCTGGCTGTTCTCTTGGTTAAACAGGTGCTATATTATATGTATAAATGTATATATGAATGTGAAAGATGTGTGATGATGGTGATGCTGATGATGATGCTGATGATGATGGGTATTTGTTCATAGCAATTTCATATTGATGTGTATTCATACTTACATATCTTATGTATAATATAATTTTATGTGTTTACATGTGAAACACCAACCAGCAGCCGGCTGAGCAAACCCACCACAAGGTGGCACTGCAAAATTTACATTGGAGAGATAGGGAGTGAGCCATCTTAGTGTTATAGGGTCTTTGGACCCCGTCAGCACACGACCCGAAGATGCAATATATGTCCAAAACTAGCTGATGCATGGTACCTACCACACATAACAGTACCTACCACACATCACGGTTCCTACCACACATCACGGTACCTACCACACAGCATGGTACCTACCACACATCACGGTTCCAACCACAAAACACGGTACCTACCACACACCACAGTTCCTACCACACAACACGGTACATACCACACATCATGCTACCTACCATACAACAGTGTATCTACCATACAGTATGGTACATACCACATAATACGGTACCTACCACACAATGTGGTACCTACCATACAACATGGCACCTACCATACATCACTGTACCTACCATACACCACCTTACCTACCAGAGAACACAGTATATACCATACAACATGTAGCTGCTGCACGGTATCTACCACACAACATGGTACCTACCATACAACACAGCATCTACCATACATCACGGTACCTACCATATAACATCTAGCTATTGCACGGTACCTACCATATATCACGTTACCTGCCATACAACATCGTACCTACCATACATCATGGTACATACCACACAACAGGTAGCTGTTACATGGAACCTACTACACGCCACGGTGCCTACCACATACCATGGTACCTACCACATAACATGATACATGTCATACCACACGGTACCCTCCATACATGAGGTACCTGCCATACAACATGTAACTGTTGCACGGTACATACCACATATCATGGTACCTACCACACATCATGGTACCTGTCATACAACAGGGCACCTACCATACCACACGTAGCTGTTGAACGGTACATACCACACATCACGGTACCTATCATACAACATGTATATGATGCACAGTACCTACCACACATCATGGTACCTGCCATACACCACAGTACCTACCACGCATCACAGTAGATACCATGCAGCACATAGCTGATGCATGGTACCTACCACACATCATGGTACCTACCATACAACATGTAGCTGATGTATGGTACCTACAACATATCATGGTACCTACCATACAACACAGTACCTACCACACATCAGGGTACCTACCATACCACCCGTAGCTGCTACACGGTACCTACCACACATCATGATACATATCACCCACCGTGGTACCTACCACACACCAGGTACCTGTCATACAATACGGTACCGACCATACATCACGGTACCTGTCATACATCATGGTACCTACCATACACCATGTATCAGATGCACGGTACCTAACCATACAACACAGTACATACCATACAACATGTAGCTGCTGCATGGTACTTAACCATACAACATGGTACCTACCATACAACATGTAGATGTTGCATGGTACTTAACCATACAACATGGTACCTACCATACAACATGTAGCTGACGCACGGTACCTACCACACATCACGGTACCTACTATACAACATGTATCTGGTGTACGGTACCTACCACACATCACGGTACCTACTATACAACATGTAGCAGATGCACGGTACCTACCACCCATCACGGTACCTAACATACAACATGTAGCTGGTGTACGGTACCTACCACACATCACGGTACCTACCACACTCCAATTACCTGCCTACAATATGGTACCCACCATACATCACGGTACCTGCCATACCTCATGGTACCTACCATGCACCGTGTATCAGCTGCACGGTACCTAACCATACAGCATGGTACATCCCATACAACATGTAGCTGCTGCATGGTACTTAACCATACAACATGGTACCTTCCATACAACATGTAGCTGCTGCATGGTACTTAACCATACAACACGGTACCTACCATACAACATGTAGGACTGGTGTGCTCAGTGTCAGGATCATGTGACTGAGTGGGATACCAGGTCATGGTCCCGGCGGCCTGGTTTCCCAGTGAGACAGCACTATAAAGTCACCAGGATGCGCACTGTCACAAGTCGGTACCCATCCTGATATGACCTTAGATGTTGCTAGGACGTAAAACAACAACAAACAAACAAACAACAAACATGTAGCAGCTGCACGGTACCTACCACACATCACGGTACCTACCATACAACATGTAGCTGCTGCGCAGTACCTACCACATATCACTGTACCTACCATACAACATGTATATGATGCACGGTACCTACCACACACCACGGTACCTACCATACAACATGTAGCTGCTGCATGGTACCTACCACACAACACGGTACCTACCATACAACATGTAGATGGCGATGGCGATCTGTAGGGGACACGACCACATCATCCACAAGTAGCCCGTCACGTCTTGCAGTCTCTGAGCGTCCACCGACATCAGGTTCACGATCTCGCCGACAGTCGTGTATTTCCGGGCCTCGTTACTCATCGTCAGCGACTGTCAACGCCGGAAGGTCATCAAAGGTCAGTAAAGGTCCGCAAAGGTCCGCAAATGTTACGAAGGATCAGCAAATGTTACTAAGGGTCACCAAAGATCACCAAAGGTCAGCAAAGGTCATCAAGTACAACTTGACCAGTCGTCAAAGGTCTCTAACACTTCTCGTAGGCTTTGTCTGTCGCCTCCTGGCTAGATGTAGCACAGGAGCAGATGTACGTCAGAACCAGGTCGGCTTCCCTTCATTTTGTCATATTTGATACCCTAATGGGCCTCCATATTAGACCACTCCTATGCTGCTGCCACCTAGTGAGTAATTTGGAGCTGACAACGGCACTTCTAGAATCCAAGTCTTCCCAGTTAGTGAATCACGAGAATACACCACCATCACACATCGTCTACACCATGAACACCACGAACACCACGAACACCACAGACACCACAGACACCACATACACCACATACACCACATACACCACAGGCACCACATATACCCCAGACACCACAGGCACCACATATACCACAGACACTATGGACACCATGGACACCACACACCACAGACACCACAGACACCACGAACACCACAAACTCCACGGACACCACGGACATTACGGACACCACGGACACCATGAACACCACAAACATCACGGACACCATGAACACCACAAACATCACAGACACCATGAACACCACAAACATCACGAACACCATGAACACCACACACACCACAAACACCACAAACACCACAAACACCACAAACACCACAAACACCACAAACACCACAAACACCACAAACACCACAAACACCACAAACACCACAAACACCACAACACCACAACACCACAAACACCACAAACACCACAAACACCACAAACACCACAAACACCACAAACACCACAAACACCACAAACACCACAAACACCACAAACACCACAAACACCACAAACACCACAAACACCACAAACACCAAAAACACCACAAACACCACAAATACCACAAACATCACAAATACCACAAACACCACAAACACCACAAACACCACAAACACCACAACCACCACAAACACCACAAACACCACAAGCTCCAAGAACACCACAAACACCACAAACACCACAACCACCACACTCCACAAACAGCACATACACCACAAACACCACAAACACCACACACCACAAACACCACAAACACCACACACACCGCAAACACCACACACACCACAAACACCACAAGCTCCACAAACACCACCACACCACAAACACCACAAACACCACAAACACCACAGACACCACAAACACCACAAACACCACAAACACCACAAACACCACAAACACCACAAACACCACAGACACCACAAACACCACAAACACCACAAACACCACAAACACCACAAACACCACAAACACCACAAACACCACAAACACCACAAACACCACACACACCACAAACACCACAAACACCACAAACACCACAAACACCACAAACACCACAAACACCACAAACACCACAAACAACACAAACAACACAAACAACACAAGCAACACAAACAACACAAACGCCACACACACCACAAACGCCACAAACACCACAACCACCACAACACCCCAACACCACAACACCACAAACACCACAAACACCACAAACACCACAAACACCACACACACCACAAACACCACAAACACCACAACACCACAAACACCACAAACACCACAAACACCACAAACACCACAAACACCACAAAACACCACAACACACCACAAACACCACACACCACCACAAACACCACAAACACCACACCACACCACCACACACCACAAACACCACAAACACCACAAACACCACAAACACCACAAAACACCACAAACACCACAAACACCACAAACACCACAAACACCACAACACCACACATACCACAAACACCACAAACACCACAAACACCACAAACACCACAACCACCACAAACACCACAAACACCACAAACACCACAAACACCACAAACACCACAAACACCACACACACCACAAACACCACAAACACCGCAGACACCACACACACCACAAACACCACACACACCACAAACACCACAAACGTCACAAACGCCACAAACACCACAACACCACAAACACCACAAACACAACAAACACCACAAACACCACACACCACACACCACACACACACCACAAACACCACAAACACCACACACACCACAAGCACCGCAAATGCCACAAACACCACAAACACCACAAACGCCACAAACACCACAAACACCACGAACACCACGGACACAACGGACACCAAAACAACTAATTTCAGGAGTACAAAGCATTACAAATGCTAACTATGTATACAAATATAATCGAAAACAGAAACAAAAAATGAAAATGGAATCAATCCGTGTGGATTGTGACCCTTCACTGCACAGCAGCGAAAACAAGTGCAGCACTGAAGCGTTGTGAGCAGAATAAATAAATGAGCACTAACAACAATACAATAATAATAAACAAATGAGCACTACAAATATTTATTTGTTTTAAATAAAAAAATTAAGAAATTAAAAAATTAAATTAAATTCTTTTCTCTTTTCTTAATTAATTATTTGTTTAAACCAAGAAGCTGTGCCTAACTTTCTTGTAGATGATGGAGATGGCCGCTGCCTTGATGCGCATGCCCAGTGTCATGCCGATGTGGAAGAGCTGGTGAAAGAAGAGCGACTGGATGGTGCCTGTGAAGAAGAAGAGGCTGGCGTACAGGTAGCCCTTCCACGCCTCTATCGACTTGTCCTCCGTGAAGGCAATGATGTTACTATGGTGAGAAGCAAAAGGCTTCTTTTATTTAACAACGCCTCTATAGCACATTCACTTTTATCATCGGCTATTGGACGTAAAACATTTGGTCATTGTCACATATTTATTTGGAGGAAACCCACTGCCGCCACATAGGCTACTCTTTCCGATAAGCAACAAGGGGTCTTTTATATGCACTTTCCCATAGACAGGACAGCACATACCACAGCCTTTGATGAACTAGTTGTGGACCACTGGTTGGAACGGAAAATAGCCCAAACTGCAAATGGGTCCACTAAGCAGGATCGATCAGATGACCGACACCTTCACAGGTGGACACTCTACCGCCTGAGCTATGTCCTGCTCCCTGTGGTGAGAAGCAAGCACCATTGTAAAATATTCCGATAATATGGGGAATGCAAATGGTCTATTATGGAAAAAGGTATATAGTGCCAGGTGCATAATTGTTGATGTAGTTGCTGGTGATACTTTACTCATGGTCAATTGTCATTGTGTGTTAGTCATCTAGTGTGAAAGGGCACCAGGAGATAGTGTGTCAGGGACACTTGGAGCTCTAACCACTACCCCCCTCCCCCTTCTGTTAGTCACGGATCATCACACACTCAGCTCAGGCAGGTGGTGGCCAAGGGAGCCACACCGCACGGTGGTGATGGGCAGATCACTGTAGCCATGGTGACAGAGGAATGCTTGATATTCATTGGTGGAGTTGTAAATGCTTGATTCTCATTGGAGAATACGGTCAGGTGACATGCCATACCAGATCCATGTACAACTATAAATAATAAACCAGAGGGCATTGTCTCTCTCTCTACTTTCACTATTTATACTCTTCCTTTCTCTTCTTGCCTGTATTGATTTCACTATAGCCTGCCGAGACAACCAACAGATTCCACCCGTGGACTTTACACCATGTTTATGGAATGTATCAATTTATTATATGCGTATTATGGAATATATTCGTAATACAATTCGAACAAGCAGCTTCAACCTGACACCTAGCGAGTGTTTTTGAGGGTATTTTTGTACAGGGGTTGATTAGTGGACATTTCAATTGCAGACAATTGGTCTTCCTCATTCCGCTGATACTTGACCTATCCTAGTAATGCCGAGCGCCAGGCCAGGTAGCGACAAGTATAAATTGTTAAGACATTGGTTTCACTCGGCCAGGTTTTGAACCAGCGAGTTCGAATCGCACGACCTACCAGAACGGGTATGAGAAAGGTGGTCCTGCATGAGAGAGAGGTGGTTGAGTGAGACCTGAGTGTGTGATGACAGGATGAGAGCCCACCTCTGTAGGACGTGTATGAGAGAGAGGTGCCTGAGAGAGTGAGGGATGACAGGATGAGAGCCCAGCTCTGTAGGGCGGGTATGAGGGAGAGGTGCCTGAGAGAGTGAGGGATGACAGGATGAGAGGCCACCTCTGTAGGACGTGTATGAGAGAGGTACCTGAGAGAGTGAGGGATGACAGGATGAGAGGCCACCTCTGTAGGACGGGTATGAGAGAGAGAGGTGTCTGAGAGAGTGAGGGATGACAGGATGAGAGCCCACCTCTGTAGGACGTTTATGAGAGAGGTACCTGAGAGAGTGAGGGATGACAGGATGAGAGGCCACCTCTGTAGGGCGGGTATGAGAGAGAGGTGCCTGAGAGAGTGAGGGATGACAGGATGAGAGCCCACCTCTGTAGGACGTGTATGAGAGAGGTACCTGAGAGAGTGAGGGATGACAGGATGAGAGGCCACCTCTGTAGGACGGGTATGAGAGAGAGGTGTCTGAGAGAGTGAGGGATGACAGGATGAGAGCCCACCTCTGTAGGACGTGTATGAGAGAGGTACCTGAGAGAGTGAGGGATGACAGGATGAGAGGCCACCTCTGTAGGACGGGTATGAGAGAGAGGTGCCTGAGAGAGTGAGGGATGACAGGATGGAGAGCCCACCTCTGTAGGACGTGTATGAGGAGAGGTACCTGAGAGAGTGAGGGATGACAGGATGAGAGGCCACCTCTGTAGGACGGGTATGAGAGAGAGGTGTCTGAGAGAGTGAGGGATGACAGGATGAGAGCCCACCTCTGTAGGACGTTTATGAGAGAGAGGTGCATGAGAGAGTGAGGGATGACAGGATGAGAGCACACCTCTGTAGGATGGGTATGAGAGAGAGGTGCCTGAGAGAGTGAGGGATGACAAGATGAGAGCACACCTCTGTTGGATGGGTATGAGAGAGAGGTGCCTGAGAGAGTGAGAGATGACAGGATGAGAGCCCACCTCTGTAGGACGGGTATCAGAGAGAGGTGCCTGAGAGAGTGAGGGATGACAGGATGAGAGGCCACCTCTGTAGGACGGGTATGAGAGAGAGGTGCCTGAGAGAGTGAGGGATGACAGGATGAGAGCCCACCTCTGTAGGACGTGTATGAGAGAGGTACCTGAGAGAGTGAGGGATGACAGGATGAGAGCCCACCTCTGTAGGACGGGTATGAGAGGTGCCTGAGAGTGAGGGATGACAGGATGAGAGCCCACCTCTGTAGGAAGGGTATGAGAGAGAGGTGCCTGAGAGAGTGAGGGATGACAGGATGAGAGCCCAGCTCTGGAGGACGGGTATGAGAGAGAGGTGTCTGAGAGACTGAGGGATGACAGGATGAGAGCCCACCTCTGTAGGACGGGTATGAGAGAGAGGTGCCTGAGAGAGTGAGCGATGACAGGATGAGAGCCTGTAGGATGGCTATGAGAGAGAGGTGCCTGAGGGAGTGAGGGATGACAGGATGAGAGCCCACCTCTGTAGGATTGGTATGAGAGAGAGGTGCCTGAGAGAGTGAGGGATGACAGGATGAGAGCCCACCTCTGTAGGACGTGTATGAGAGAGAGGTGCCTGAGAGAGTGAGGGATGACAGGATGAGAGCCCACCTCTGTAGGACGGGTATGAGAGAGAGGTGTCTGAGAGACTGAGGGATGACAGGATGAGAGCCCACCTCTGTAGGATGGGTATGAGAGAGAGGTGCCTGAGAGAGTGAGGGATGACAGGATGAGAGCCCACCTCTGTAGGACGGGTATGAGAGAGAGGTGCCTGAGAGAGTGAGGGATGACAGGATGAGAGCCCAGCTCTGTAGGGCGGGTATGAGAGAGAGGTGCCTGAGAGAGTGAGGGATGACAGGATGAGAGGCCACCTCTGTAGGACGTGTATGAGAGAGGTACCTGAGAGAGTGAGGGATGACAGGATGAGAGGGCCACCTCTGTAGGACGGGTATGAGAGAGAGGTGTCTGAGAGAGTGAGGGATGACAGGATGAGAGCCCACCTCTGTAGGACGTTTATGAGAGAGGTACCTGAGAGAGTGAGGGATGACAGGATGAGACGCCACCTCTGAAGGGCGGGTATGAGAGAGAGGTGCCTGAGAGAGCGAGGGATGACAGGATGAGAGCCCACCTCTGTAGGACATGTATGAGAGAGGTACCTGAGAGAGTGAGGGATGACAGGATGAGAGGCCACCTCTGTAGGACGGGTATGAGAGAGAGGTGTCTGAGAGAGTGACGGATGACAGGATGAGAGCCCACCTCTGTAGGACGTGTATGAGAGAGAGGTGCCTGAGAGAGTGAGGGATGACAGGATGAGAGCCCACCTCTGTAGGACGGGTATGAGAGAGAGGTGCCTGAGAGAGTGAGGGATGACAGGATGAGAGCCCACCTCTGTAGGACGTGTATCAGAGAGGTACCTGAGAGAGTGAGGGATGACAGGATGAGAGGCCACCTCTGTAGGACGGGTATGAGAGAGAGGTGTCTGAGAGAGTGAGGGATGACAGGATGAGAGCCCAGCTCTGTAGGACGGGTATGAGAGAGAGGTGTCTGACAGAGTGAGGGATGACAGGATGGAGAGCCCACCTCTGTAGGACGGGTATGAGAGAGAGGTGCCTGAGAGAGTGGGGATGCAGGATGAAGCCCACTCTGTAGGAGTGTATGAGGAGAGCCCACCCTCTGTAGGACGCTGTATGAGAGAGAGGTGCCTGACAGAGTGAGGATGACCGGATGAGAGCCCCCTCTGTGGACGGGTATGAGAGAGAGTGCCTGACAGAGTGAGGATGACAGGGGGCCCACCTCTGTAGGACGTGTATGAGAGAGAGGTGCCTGACAGAGTGAGGGATGACAGGATGAGAGCCCACCTCTGTAGGACGTGTATGAGAGAGAGGTGCCTGAGAGAGTGAGGATGACAGGATGAGAGCCCACCTCAGAAGGACTGGTCCAACGAAGGTGATGGCATCGTACACGAGCTTGCAGCACTGCGCCTTTAGCAGCTCGGGCCCGTAACACCGGGCGAGCACCCACATGATTGACGGGGAACGCGGCCGCACAGCCCGGGGACCGTGAGCAGGCACGCCGGGGCCGGGGCCGAGCAGCGGCGTCCTCTCCGCCTTGTCCCCGGCACTAAACGCCGGGAAGCCGGCCTTGTCTCTGCCCGGGAAGCCGGCCTTGTCTCTGCCCGGGAAGCCGGCCTTGTCTCTGCCCGGGAAGCCGGCCTTGTCTCTGCCCGGGAAGCCGGCCTTGTCTCTGCCCGGGAAGCCGGCCTTGTCTCTGCCCGAGAAGCCGGCCTTGTCTCCGGCCCGGTGGCCGCTCTCCGTGCTGCTGTACTCGGTGTGTGTTTGGTGCGTGATGGTGACACCTCGACTTGATCGGACGGCTCTGTAGGACGAAGACATGGCTCATGTAGGTTTTTTGGGGTTTTTTTTTGGTCCATTAGTTGTTTAAGCAGGAGAAATTTCAGTCATAGACGACTGGTCTTCCTCATTCCACTGCTGGTCGATAGAAAGCCCGAGCCTACACTTTTACTGACCCAAGGGATTTTTAACCTCCCACACCACATAGACAGGGTGTGAGAGCAACTGGCCTTTGATGATGCTGTAAGTGATACACAGCGGTGGAAATCCAAATTGGCAGAGCCTGGGGCACAGGGAATCAAACCGCCGACCCTCAGATTAGGGGTCTGACCTAGAAAAAAGTCAGACACTCTAACCACTCCGCCACAGGGCAACGCCAAGATCCCCCCCCCCCCCCCCCCCCCCCCCCCCCCCCCCCCCTTTAGAAACAAAGACAGAACCCCCCCCCCCCCCCCCCCCCTCCCCCCCCCCCCCCCCGTTATTAATTCATTGCCTCAAATATATGAAGAGTTCAGGCGCAAAACCCTGTAAATGTGAACCCCCCAAAAAAGAATTAAAATAACATATTGTTACCTGAGTATAATCCTAATATGAGAATTGTACAGCCAACCGTCAGCACGGGAAGCCGTCAGTACATTGTGACCGAAGCCAACTGTCAACACAGTCAGCATCTTACTGTATGGTGTGGACAACACGTGAAGTATAGCCTGACCCCATACTAACCACGTGGTCTCCCTACACATACATCCCACTACTAACCACGTGACCTCCCTACACATACATCCCACTACTAACCACGTGACCTCCCTACACATACATCCCACTACTAACCACGTGACCTCCCTACACATACATCCCACTACTAACCACGTGACCTCCCTACACATACATCCCACTACTAACCATGTGACCTCCCTACACATACATCCCACTACTAACCACGTGACCTACCTACACATACATCCCACTACTAACCACGTGACCTCCCTACACATACATCCCACTACTAACCATGTGACCTCCCTACACGTACATCCCACTACTAACCACGTGACCTCCCTACACATTCATCCCACTACTAACCATGTGACCTCCCTACACATACATCCCACTACTAACCACGTGACCTCCCTACACATACATCCCACTACTAACCACGTGACCTCACTACACACATCCCACTACTAACCACGTGATCTCCCTACAGGTACACCCACTCCTAACCACGTGACCTCCCTACACGTACATCCCACTACTAACCACGTGACCTCCCTACACATACATCCCACTACTAACCACGTGACCTCCCTACACATACATCCCACTACTAACCACGTGACCTCCCTACACGTACAGCCCACTACTAACCACGTGGTCTCCCTACAGGTACACCCATTCCTAACCATGTGACCTCCATACACACATCCCACTACTAACCACATGACCTCCCTACACACACATCCCTCTACTAACTACGTGATCTCCCTACACATACATCCCACTAACCAGGCCTCCCTACACTACATCCCTCAACCATGTGACCTCCCTACACGTACATCCCACTACTAACCACGTGACCTCCCTACACATACATCCCACTACTAACCACGTGACCTCCCTACACACACATCCCACTACTAACCACGTGGCCTCACTACACGTACAGCCCACTACTAACCACGTGATCTCCCTACAGGTACACCCATTCCTAACCATGTGACCTCCCTACACGTACAGCCCACTACTAACCACGTGGCCTCACTACACGTACAGCCCACTACTAACCACGTAATCTCCCTACAGGTACACCCATTCTTCACCATGTCACCTCCCTACACGTACAGCCCACTACTAACCACGTGGCCTCACTACACGTACAGCCCACTACTAACCACGTGATCTCCCTACAGGTACACCCATTCCTAACCATGTGACCTCCCTACACGTACATCCCACTACTAACCACGTGGCCTCACTACACGTACAGCCCACTACTAACCACGTAATCTCCCTACAGGTACACCCATTCTTCACCATGTCACCTCACTACACGTACATCCCACTACTAACCATGTGACCTCCCTACACGTACAGCCCACTACTAACCATGTGATCTCCCTACAGGTACACCCATTCCTAACCATGTGACCTCCCTACACGTACATCCCACCACTAACCACGTGACCTCCCTACACGTACAGCCCACTACTAACCACGTGGCCTCACTACACGTACAGCCCACTACTAACCATGTGATCTCCCTACAGGTACACCCATTCCTAACCATGTGACCTCCCTACACGTACATCCCACTACTAACCACGTGACCTCACTACACACATCCCAGACTTGACCATCCTAAACTTACAGCCCACACTTGACCACCTCTGCCTCCCACGCCTTCTCGAAGAGCTGAGCAGTGTTGTGTGTGTTGTCGCGGATGTTCAGGTCCCACAGTTGCTCCTCCTCCAGCGGCTTGCGGTAACCCTTCAGCACCAGCCTGAATTGAAAGCCACAACTCAGCGTTAGTCGTCACAGAGCCAACTCGTCAATCTAATCTCACTAGGAAATTACCACAGTTTGCCAACTTATACTACTTGTATTCAATATATTACAATAGTCGAAGCCATATGTGCAATTTAAAACATAACATTCAGTAGATTGGGCTTTGTAATTACAAAAGATAAGTTTGTTTTGTTGTTTTACGTCCCGCAACATCTAAGGTCATATCAGCACGGGTAGTACCTTGTGACAGTACACACTCCTGGCGACTTAATAGTGCTGCCCCACTGGGAAATCAGACCGCCACCACCATGACCCGATATCCCACTCAGTCACATTATCCTGACACTGAGCTAACCAGTCCTTGCCCTATCCTATTAATGCCGAGCGCCAGGCTAGGAAGCGACAAGTATCAGTGTTGTAAGCCATTGGTTTGACCCGACCGGGAACCGAACTCCCGATCTCCCGCACGCGAGGCACGCGCTCTATCGATTAGGCCATCGCGTCCGATAGAAAAAGAAAAGAGAGGTGAAGGTCAAGGTCGTACGGATCGATCCAGGTGAAGGTTATGCGAGACAGGAACGAGGCTCTCGTCTCCGGGCACGAGGCCTGCAACGATAGGTATCAGTGAGGTCATATGAGGGTCACAGTGAGGGGCACAGTGAGGTCACAGTGAGGGTCACTGTGAGGTCATATTGAGGGTCACAATGAGGTCACACTGAGTGCCATACTGAGGGTTGCAGGGAGGTCACACTGAGGTCACACTGAGGTTCACTCTGAGGTTCACACTGAGGTCACACTGCTGGTCACACTGAGGGTAGGAGGGAGTCACACTGAGATCACACTGAGGTTCACACTGAGGTCACACTGAGGTTACACTGACGGTCACACTGATGCTCACACTGCGGTCCCACTGAGGTTCACACTGAGGTCACACTGACAGTCACACTTAGGTCACACTAAGGGTCACACTAAGAAGACACTGAGGTCAGACTGACAGTCACACTGGGGTCACAATAAGGGTCACAGTGAGGTCACAGCGAGGGTGACAGTGATAGTAACACTGATGCCCCACTGAGGTCCCACTGAGGTCACACTGACGTCATATTGAGGGCACACTGACGGTCACAGTGATGTCACACTAAGGTTCACAGTGAGGTCACAGCGGAGGTCATCCTGAGGGTCACATTGAGGTCACAATGAGGGTCACAATGAGGGTCACACTGAGGTCACAGTGATGTCACAGTGATGAAACAGTGATGTCACACTGATGGTCACACTGAGGGTCACACGGAGAGTCCGTCAGTAAGAGTGGCGCTTCTTACCGCAGACCTGGCGTCAGGGGTGTCGCCGGCGTCAGCCACACATGACAAGACGAACTGTACGACGACCAGCACGTAGTAGAAGCAGAAGGTGGTGAAGCGGAACCCGTCAGTCACAGCGCCCTGCAAGGGTCACACAGAAGGTGGTAAAGCGGAACCCATCAGTCACAGCACCCTGCAAGGGTCACACAGAAGGTGGTAAAGCAGAACCCGTCAGTCACAGCGCCCTGCAAGGGTCACACAGAAGGTGGTGAAGCGGAATCCATCCTTCACAGTGACCTGCAAGGGTCACACAGAAGGTGGTGAAGCAGAACCCGTCAGTCACAGCGCCCTGCAAGGGTCACACAGAAGGTGGTAAAGCTGAGCGCATCAGTCACAGCGCCCTGCAAGGGTCAGACAAAAGGTGGTGAAGTGGAACCCGTTAGTCACAGCGCCCTGCAAGGGTCACACAGAAGGTGGTGAAGCGGAACCCATCAGTCACAGCGCCCTGCAAGGGTCACACAAAAGGTGGTGAAGTGGAACCCGTCAGTCACAGCGCCCTGCAAGGGTCACACAGAAGGTGGTAAAGCTGAGCGCATCAGTCACAGCGCCCTGCAAGGGTCACACAGAAGGTGGTGAAGCGGAACCCGTTAGTCACAGCGCCCTGCAAGGGTCACACAGAAGGTGGTGAAGCGGAACCCATCAGTCACAGCGCCCTGCAAGGGTCACACAGAAGGTGGTAAAGCAGAACCCGTCAGTCACAGCGCCCTGCAAGGGTCACACAAAAGGTGGTGAAGTGGAACCCGTCAGTCACAGCGCCCTGCAAGGGTCACACAGAAGGTGGTAAAGCTGAGCGCATCAGTCACAGCGCCCTGCAAGGGTCAGACAGAAGGTGGTGAAGCGGAACCCATCAGTCACAGCCCCCTGCAAGGGTCACACAGAAGGTGGTGAAGCGGAACCCATCAGTCACAGCGCCCTGCAAGGGTCACACAAAAGGTGGTGAAGCGGAACCCGTCAGTCACAGCCCCCTGCAAGGGTCACACAGAAGGTGGTAAAGCTGAGCGCATCAGTCACAGCGCCCTGCAAGGGTCACACAGAAGGTGGTGAAGCGGAACCCATCAGTCACAGCCCCCTGCAAGGGTCACACAGAAGGTGGTTGGTTGGTTGTTGGACTTTTATGTCCTGGCAACATCTAAGGTCATATCAGGACGGGTAACTAGAGACTTCTGACAGTGGGCACTCATGCTGACTTAATAGTGCTGCTGAACTGGGAAATCAGGCTGCTGGTGTAGGACGTTCACAAACCTATCCCGTTCAAAACGCAACTGTAGTGCTTTGAAGTTCAAAACACTACAGTAGGGTTTTGAACCTAAGTTCAAAACACTAGTGTTAATACTTCCCCACTCTACTGCATTCTTCTCCACCCTACTGCATACTTCTCCACCCTACTGCATACTTCTCCACCCGACTGCATACTTCCCCACCCTACTGCATACTTCCCCATCCTACTGCATACTTCCCCACCCTACTGCATACTTCTCCACCCTACTGCATACTTCCCCACCCTACTGCATACTTCCCCACCCTACTGCATACTTCCCCACCCTACTGCATACTTCCCCACCCTACTGCATACTTCTCCACCCTACTGCATACTTCCCCACCCTACTGCATACTTCCCCACCCTACTGCATACTTCCCCACCCTACTGCATACTTCCCCACCCTACTGCATACTTCCCCACCCTACTGCATACTTCCCCACCCTACTGCATACTTCCCCACCCTACTGCATACTTCCCCACCCTACTGCATACTTCCCACCCTACTGCATACTTCCCCACCCTACTGCATACTTCCCCACCCTACTGCATACTTCCCCACCCTACTGCATACTTCCCCACCCTACTGCATACTTCCTCATCCTACTGCATACTTCCCACCCTACTGCATACTTCCTCACCCTACTGCATACTTCCCCACCCTACTGCATACTTCCCCACCCTACTGCATACTTCCCCACCCTACTGCATACTTCCCCACCCTACTGCATACTTCCCCACCCTACTGCATACTTCCCCACCCTACTGCATACTTCCCCACCCTACTGCATACTTCCCCACCCTACTGCATACTTCCCCACCCTACTGCATACTTCCCCACCCTACTGCATACTTCCCCACCCTACTGCATACTTCCCCACCCTACTGCATACTTCCCCACCCTACTGCATACTTCCCACCCTACTGCATACTTCCCCACCCTACTGCATACTTCTCCACCCTACTGCATACTTCCCCACCCTACTGCATACTTCCCCACCCTACTGCATACTTCCCCAACCTACTGCATACTTCCCCACCCTACTGCATACTTCCCCACCCTACTGCATACTTCCCCACCCTACTGCATACTTCCCCATCCTACTCCATTCTTCCCCACCCTACTGCACACTTCCCCACTCTACTGCATACTTCTCCACCCTACGGCATACTTCCCCACCCTACTGCATACTTCTCCATCCTACTGCATACTTCTCCACCCTACTGCATACTTCCACACCCTACTGCATACTTCTCCACCCTAGTGCATACTTCTCCACCCTACTGCATACTTCCCCAACCTACTGCATACTTCTCCACCCTACTGCATACTTCCCCATCCTACTGCATACTTCCCCACCCTACTGCATACTTCCCCACCCTACTGCATACTTCCCCACCCTACTGCATACTTCCCCACCCTACTGCATACTTCCCCACCCTACTGCATACTTCCCCACCCTACTGCATACTTCCCCACCCTACTGCATACTTCCCCACCCTACTGCATACTTCCCCACCCTACTGCATACTTCCCCACCCTACTGCATACTTCCCCACCCTACTGCATACTTCCCCACCCTACTGCATACTTCCCCACCCTACTGCATACTTCCCCACCCTACTGCATACTTCCCCACCCTACTGCATACTTCCCCACCCTACTGCATACTTCCCCACCCTACTGCATACTGCCCCACCCTACTGCATACTTCCCCACCCTACTGCATACTTCCCCACCCTACTGCATACTTCCCCACCCTACTGCATACTTCCCCACCCTACTGCATACTTCCCCACCCTACTGCATACTTCCCCACCCTACTGCATACTTCCCCACCCTACTGCATACTGCCCCACCTTACTGCATACTTCCCCACTCTACTGCATACTTCTCCACCCTACTGCATACTTCCCCACCCTACTGCATACTTCCCCACACTACTGCATACTTCCCCACCCTACTGCATACTTTCCCATCCTACTGCATACTTCCCCACCCTACTGCATACTTCCCCACCCTACTGCATACTTCCCCACCCTACTGCATACTTCCCCACCCTACTGCATACTTCCCCATCCTACTGCATACTTCCCCACCCTACTGCATCCTTCCCCACCCTACTGCATACTTCCCCACCCTACTGCATACTTCCCCACCCTACTGCATACTTCCCCACCCTACTGCATACTTCCCCACCCTGTTATGTATCTAGGCCAACCCGGCATGTACGGGGAACCAGCGACGTATGGATTGTAACCAATGGAGACGTAGATCAAATAGAGGTCAGTTACTAACTGTAACTCAAAGTGTTGACTCGTATCTTACATGGTGTCAGATGTGGCTTGCCTTCAGGAATTATGGCATTAGCTGGATTAAAACCCCCACTGCCACTAAACTTGGACGGCAATCTCAAACTCAACTGGTATCAATGGATTGATTCTTACCGGATTTATGCTACAGCGGCCGGAGTAAGTGCTAAATCTGAGAAAGTTCAGTGCTGCGTCTTTTTGCACGCAGCAGGAGCTGAAGCACAGAAGATACATCACACACTGGTTCTAGATATAGCTGAACGGGACAAGATAGAAATATTGATAGCGGCTTTTAAAACGTATTGCGAGGGTAAGACGAACATTACGGTGGTAAGATATCAATTTAATTCTCTAACCCAGACAAACGAAGGCATGGACACGTACATCAGAACTCTTCGAAACCGTATTTCTTTTTGTCAGTACGGTGCACTCGAGGATTCATTGTTATATGATTGGATTGTGTGTGGCATCAAAAGCAGAAACCTGCGGGATCGTTTATTGCAGACTAAAAATTTGTCTTTGGATATGTGCATTAATATGTGTCGATTAAGTGAACACAAATCGGGGTTGTTAACTGATGTGTTGTGTAGTGTATCGACTGAGAATGTCGATATGATTTCCAAATTGAATAACGGCGTGACGTCACAACGCCAGTCGGCGCCATGGAAACGAACGTCACATCAACAACTGTCTTCCCGTTCAAGTATATCTGGTTTGCGGTGTTTTAATTGTGGATATAAACACTTGCAAGGACGATGCCCGGCAAGAGACAAGCAGTGCATTGCCTGTGGACGAACTGGGCATTTGATTAAAATGTGTAAAAATAATGTGAGTCGATGTACAGTAGTCAATGAGGTGGGCATCGATCGAGATGACGAACATAGGGAATGGATACGTAATGACGATGAGGCTGCCTTCACACACGATTTGCTTGTGGGTGCACTGGACGACAACAATGCAGATGAGAATAGCCTATGGTATGCCAATATCGTAGTGAACAGCCATGTGATCAAGTTCAAACTGGATCGCAAGCGAACATCGTTCCAAGAGAGGTTTATGACAAGATTGGTGGTTTGACCATATCACCATCACGATGTCACCTAGTAACGTATTCGGGTCAGCGCATACAGCTGATGGGGGAGTCATGGATCAAGATCCGTGGTCGTCCATTAAAGTTCCAGGTTACAAAAGAGGGGAGCCCCCTTCTAGGAAAATGTGCGTGTGTTGACCTGAAATTGATTACAAGGGTGGATTCCATATCGGACGTGATGGACCCAGAAGCAAGTGCTGATGAACTGGTAAATATTTATGCTGATGTATTTCAGGGTCTTGGTAAAATAAAAGTTGATGCTCACATTCATGTTGATACCACTGTACCCCCTGTTGTTGATGCCCCTAGGAGATACCCCATGCAATAATATATGACGTACGCAACGAGTTAGATAGGATGTTAGCGTTAGGGGTAATAGTGAAACAGATAGAACCAACTCCATGGGTCAGTTCCATAACTATTGTGAGGAAACCTGGGAAGATACGGATTTGTTTAGATCCTACTAAATTAAATAAAGCAATTTTAAGGGGCCCTTATCCCACCCGTACTGTTGAAGAGGTTGTTGCAAATACACGTGGGGCCACAGTATTCTCGGTGATAGATGCTAATAGTGGATATTGGTAAATTGAATTGGATGAGGTGAGCTTTCATTTATGCACATTCAACACGCCGTGGGGTAGGTACAGGTATACACGTTTACCTTTTGGAATAAAGACAGCTGGTGACATATTTATAGAAGAAATGAATGGTATACTGGAAGGGTTAGACGGTGTTAATGTGATCACAGATGACATTTTAGTTTATGGTAGAGATATTAAAGAACATAACAGTAGACTTAAAACAGTTTGAGAAAGAGCCAGAAAATTCAATTTGAAACTTAACCCTAAAAAGTCTGTAATTTGTAAATCACAGGTTAATTATGTTAGTCATTTGTTAACATCTGACGGTCTGTTACCTAACAAAGACCGTATTCAAGCAATTATTGATTTGCCCACACCCCAGGACAAAAAAGCTGTACAACGATTTCTGGGGATGGTTGGTTACGTCAGTAAGTTTATACCTAACATGGCAGAGTTAACCAAGCCTTTACTTGTCATCCTACGCAAAGATGTCGCATGGCACTGGCAGACAGAACAAATTAAAGCATTTGAAGCCCTTAAGCATCTGTTAACTAAAGCCCCTATAATGAAGTATTTTGATGTCAAGCAGAACATAGTTTTACAAGGGGATGCTTCCAAATCTGGGCTTGGGGCGACGTTGTTTCAGGAAAAGAGGCCAGTTGCCATGGCGTCGAAGGCTTTGGATAAAACGCAGTCGAATTATGCTGTAATAGAAAAAGAGTTGCTAGCCATTTGTTTTGGATGTAAAAAATGTCACGAATATATTTTTGGGAAAAGTGTAACCGTTGAGACTGATCACAAACCATTGGTAGCCATTATGAACAAACCAATACATACCTTGTCTGCCAGAATACAACGCATGAGAATGCGGTTGCAGAATGTTGACATCTCTGTGGTCCATATTAAAGGCACCCTAATGTTTTTTGCAGACGCACTATCCAGGGCACACACAAAACTAATGAGCCCTGATGAATTATCGACAACGATATGACGGTGGCAGCAGTGGACATAGAGCATAACATTATGAACAAAATCAAAATGGAGGTAGCAAAGGACAGCGCTCTACAGAGTGTTATTTTATTAACTAGGGAGGGGTGGCCCAAACATAACAGGGGTTTGCACCCCGATGTAAGACCATTTTTTACGTACAGGTCTGACATTACAATACAGGACGATATTTTGCTCAAAGATGACGGCATTGTTATTCCTAAAGCGCTACAAAAAGAGATGTTAGACAGGGTACACAAGTCCCATTTGGGTGTAGTCAGGTGCAAGCAATTGGCGCGTGATACCATTTTTTGGCCTGGGTTGGGTGGTCAAATTGAGGACATGGTGTCACGCTGCCAGATATGTCAGGGGTTGCGGAATAAACAGGCCGCTGAACCTTTGATTAACCATGAAATAATGGATATACCGTACTATAAGATTGGGGTTGACCTATTCTATGTTGAACACACAACATATTTGCTATTAGTGGATTATTACACAAAGTTCCCGGAAGTTGTGGAATTGACAAGTACAACAAGTCTGTCTATAATTGCTGCTATGAGGCAGGTATTTGGTAGGTATGGTATACCCAATATGTGGTTTCGGACAACGGACCACAATTCAGCAGTGCTGAGTATTTACGTTTTGCAACTGAATATGAATTTGTTCCGGTCTTTTCAAATCCAATGTTTCCCCAGAGTAATGGTCAAGTGGAGAGGTATGTACAGACTGTTAAACGGATGATTAAAAAATCATTGGTTGACAAAAAGGATGTTAACATTGCCTTGCTAAATTATAGAAATACAACATTGCAAGGCATGGGTGTTTCGTACACTCAGATCAAAAATCCCAATTTTGGAGAGGCAGTTGAGACCACAACCACACCCGTCGAAGAAAAACGAAATACATCATACACAACAGATACAGAAAAAATACTATGATAAAAATGCAGGTCTGGGACACAGTAAATTGGGAATAGGAGAAGGGGTACATTTTCTAGACCACAAAGGCGAATGGCAAGTTGGAAAAATGTTGAAGGCATGTACACCGGGTTCACGTGATTAGATTGTTCTAAATAAACAACATCATTTCATAAAAAGAAATCGCCGGCACATTTTTAAATCAAATACTGTTGATACAGAACGCAGCTCCCCAAAGACAAAGAATGTAGAAACAAGTCCATATACCACTATATACGGCCGGGATATTCGCCCGGTGAACAGAATGGGATTTTATATCCCAGTTGACTCATGTACATTAGTTGTTGTGTCAATAGACAATTAATTAAGTTGAACATGTTGATTGGTTGGGTTGTTGTTTTGTGTGGTGGTATCTATAATGACTGTCGATACTTTAGTTTTAATATAATTGTTTTCACAGTGCTTGTATAATCAAATTGGAGTATGGCAAAGCAGTAATTTAATAATGGGTAATTGATATATTGACGAACCTTTAGGGTTATACTGTACGTATTGCATTTTAGTATTGTTCATATATACCTAGTACATAGGTAATTGTGGTCTAAATGACTTGCATTTAAGCATTTCGTGCTACGCTGTATGTTGTTGCATGTTGTATAATATGTCTGTATTCCGGCTGTATTGACAGTTCAGAGGATACTATGAATATTTAAGTGCATTAGCTAGGGTGTATGTATGATACTTTGTGTACATTAAGGTTAAGGCAGTGAATAGATTGATAAGATCTGTGAATAAAGATACATATAATAATATGATACCTGTTAGCAAGGGGTAGATTTGTGGTGGCATATGCAGATTTGGGAAGGTGATAGGATTATTGTTGTGCTTATTAACAAGTGTGTAGTGTCAAAGGGTGTAGGTAGTGTAAGTTGTTACTCACATATATATATATATCCGGCTAGGCTGTTTATCACAAACATTTAAGAGTTTTAGGTTATTTAAGTACATGTCGCATAAGTTTATTGATGATGATCTGTTATGGTTATATATTAAACTTATGGAGGGGAAGATGTTATGTATCTAGGCCAACCCGGCATGTACGGGGAACCAGCGACGTATGGATTGTAACCAATGGATACATAGATCAAATAAAGGTCAGTAACTGGAACTCAACGTGTCGACTCGTATCTACACACCCTACTGCATACTTCTCCACCCTACTGCATACTTCCCCACCCTAGTGCATACTTCCCCACTCTACTGCGTACTTCCCCACCCTACTGCATACTTCCCCACCCTACTGCATACTTCTCCACCCTACTGCATACTTCCTCCCCACCCTACTGCATACTTCCCCACCCTACTGCATACTTCCCCACTCTACTGCATACTTCACCACCCTACTGCATACTTCCCCACCCTACTGCATACTTCTCCACCCTACTGCATACTTCCCCACCCTACTGCATACTTCCCCACCCTACTGCATACTTCCCCACCCTACTGCATACTTCTCCACCCTACTGCATACTTCTCCACCCTACTGCATACTTCTCCACCCTACTGCATACTGCCCCACCCTACTGCATACTTCCTCACCCTACTGCATACTTCCCCACCCTACTGCATACTTCCCCACTCTACTGCATACTTCTCCACCCTACTTCATACTGCCCTACCCTACTGCATACTTCCTCACCCTACTGCATACTTCCCCACCCTACTGCATACTTCTCCACCCTACTGCATACTTCTCCACCCTACTGCATACTTCTCCACCCTACTGCATACTTCTCAACCATACTGCATACTTCCCCACCCTACTGCATACTTCTCCACCCTACTGCAGATTTCCCTACCCTACTGCATACTGCGCCACCCTACTGCATACTTCTCCACACTGCTGCATACTTCCGCACCCTACTGCATACTTCTCCACCCTACCTCATACTTCCTCACCCTACTGGATACTTCCCCACCCCACTGGATACTTCCCCACCCTACTGCATACTGCCCCACCCTACTGCATACTTCCCCACCCTACTGCATACTGCCCCACCCTACTGCATACTTCTCCACCCTACTGCATACTTCTCCACCCTACTGCATACTTCCCCACCCTACTGCATATTTCCCCACCCTACTGCATACTGCCCCACCCTACAGCATACTTCCCCACCCTACTGCACACTTCCCCACCCTACTGCATACTTCTCCATCCCACTGCATACTTCCCCACTCTACTGCATAATTCTCCACCCTACTGCACACTTCTCCACCCTACTACATACTTCCTCACCCTACTGCATACTTCTCCACCCTACTACATACTTCCTCACCCTCCTACATACTTCTCCACCCTACTGCATACTTCCCCACCCTACTGCATACTTCTCCACCCTACTGCATACTTCTCCACCCTACTGCATACTTCCCCACTCTACTCCATACTTCCCACCCTACTGCATACTTCCCCACCCTACTGCATACTTCCCCACCCAACTGCATACTTCCCCACCCTACTGCATACTTCCGCACCCTACTGCATACTTCCCCACCATACTGCATACTTCCCCACCCTACTGCATACTTCTCCACACTACTGCATACTTCCCCACTCTACTGCATACTTCCCCACCCTACTGCATACTTCTCCACCCTACTGCATACTTCCCCACTCTACTGCATACTTCCCCACCCTACTGCATACTTCACCACCCTACTGCATACTTCCCCACTCTACTGCATAATTCTCCACCCTACTGCATACTTTCTCACCCTACTGCATACTTCTCCACCCTACTGCATACTTCTCCACCCTACTGCATACTTCCCCACTCTACTGCATACTTCCCACCCTACTGCCTACTTCCCCACCCTACTGCACACTTCCCCACCCTACTGCATACGTCCCCACCCTACTGCATACTTCCCCACCCTACTGCATACTTCCCCTCTCTACTGCATACTTCCCCACCCTACTGCATACTTCCGCACACTACTGCATACTTCCCCACCCTACTGCATACTGCCCCACCCTACTGCATACTGCCCCACCCTACTGCATACTTCTCCACACTACTGCATACTTCCTCACCCTACTGCATACTTCTCCACACTACTGCATACTTCCCACCCTACTGCCTACTTCCCCACCCTACTGCATACTTCTCCACCCTACTGCATACTGCCTCACCCTACTGCATACTTCCCCTCTCTACTGCATACTTCCCCACCCTGCTGCATACTTCTCCACCCTACTGAATACTTCCTCACCCTACTGCATACTTCCCCTCTCTACTGCATACTTCTCCACCCTACTGCATACTTCCCCATCCTACTGTATACTTCCCCACCCTAATGCATACTTCCTGACCCTACTGCATACTTCCTCACCCTACTGCATACTTCCCCTCTCTACTGCATACTTCCCCACCCTACTGCATACTTCTCCATCCTAGTGCATACTTCTCCTCCCTACTGGATACTTCCCCACCCTACTGCATACTTCTGCACGCTACTGCATACTTCTGCACCCTACTGCATGCTTCTGCACCCTACTGCATACTTCTGGACCCTACTGCATACTTCTGCACGCTACTGCAGACTTCTGCACCCTACTGCATACGTCCCCACTCTACTGCATACTTCTCCACCATACTGCATATTTCCCCACCCTACTGCATACTTTGCCACCCTACTTCCCCACCCTACTGCATACTTCTCCACCATACTGCCTACGTCCCCACCCTACTGCATACTTCCCCACCCTACTGCACACTTTGCCACCCTACTGCATACTTCCTCACCTTACTGCATACTTCCCCACCCTACTGCATACTTCCCCACCCTACTGCACACTTTCCCACCGTACTGCATACTTCTCCACCCTACTGCATACTTCCTCACCTTACTGCATACTTCCCCACCCTACTGCATACTTCCCCACCCTACTGCATACTTCTCCACCATACTGCATACTTCCCCACCCTACTGCACACTTCCCCACCCTAGTGCATACTTCCCCACTCTACTGCATACTTCCCCACCCTACTGCATACTTCTCCACCCTACTGCATACTTCCCCACCCTACTGCATACTTCCCCACCCTACTGCATACTTCCCCACCCTACTGCATACTTCCCCACCCTACTGCACACTTTCCCACCCTACTGCATACTTATCCACCCTACTGCACACTTTCCCACCCTACTGCATACTTCTCCACCCTACTGCATACTGCCTGACCCTACTGCATACTTCCCCACCGTACTGCATACTTCTCCACCCTACTGCATACTTCCCCACCCTACTGCATACTTCCCCACCCTACTGCATACTTCCTCACTCTACTGCATACTTCTCCACCCTACTGCACACTTCCCCACCCTACTGCATACTTCCCCACTCTGCTGCATACTTCCCCACCGTACTGCATACTTCTCCACCCTACTGCATACTTCCTCAACCTACTGCATAGTTCCCCACCCTACTGCATACTGCCCCACTCTACTGCATACTTCCCCACCGTACTGCATACTTCCCCACTCTACTGCATACTTCACCATACTGCCTACTTCCCCACCCTACTGCATACTTCCCCACCCTACTGCATACTTCCCCACTCTACTGCATACTTCCCCACCCTACTGCATACTTCTCCACCCTACTGCATACTTCCCCACCCTACTGCATACCTTTCCACCCTACTGCATACTTCCCCACTCTACTGCATACTTCTCCACCCTACTGCATGCTTGCTGCACCTGGCTGTGCCTTACCTGGTAGGGTGACACAAGCCCTCAGCTTGCTGCACCTGGCTGTGCCTTACCTGGTAGGGTGACACAATCCCTCAGCTCGCTGCACCTGGCTGTGCTCACCTGGTGGCGCGCTTCAGTGATGTTCGAGTAGAGTGGGATGATCCCGGCAACGAGCAGCAGCAGCCAATAGAAGAAGAGGACGCCTGACGTCACGAAGCCCTTCACCCTCTCCACGTGCACCAGGACTATGGCCAGCAGCTGAGGGGAGAACAACAAGTAGAACTCACACAGGTGGTGTGAACGGTGAGGAAACCCCAAATGGAAGGGAACTTCTCTACCAGGCAATGACTACTGGACAGTGACTACCAGGCAATGACTATTATGTAGTGAGTATCAGACACTGACAGCCTGTGAAGAAGGCCCTGAACTTTGATCTTGAACCGTGTCTGATCCCTCACTCTGATCTGAAACCACTAATAGCCCACCACATAAAATCCAAATGGCAACATGAATGGCATGAAAACATTAATAAACTTAAAGAAATTGAACCATCTGTGGGAAGGCCACCACAGACTCATGTGAGGGATTGGCGGGACCAAGTGGTCCTTAGCCGCTGCCGTATTGGCCACTCGTGGCTTACACATGCTTTTCTGCTCAAGGGGGAACCTCCCCCTGAATGTATTCGGTGTCAGACCCCACTGACACTCAAACACATTTTACTAAGTTGCGTTGATTAGTTGGCCCTGCGCCAACAGTTGTACACTGCAGACAGTATGCATGACCTTTTACTAAGGTAAAACAGGAAAACATTTGAGCCTTTTTGAGGGCAGCTGGACTGTACCACCTCATATAGTTTACTAAATAGAATCTATCAATTATTAATAAAACTTTTCCTTTTCTATGGGCATTTGTTTCCCTTGACCACAAATATATGATTGTGAGCTTTCTAATTTAATGAGTGTCTATTGGCACAAGATTGATTGTAAAATCGATGGTTTGAGCAAAAAACTAACATTTCTCGCCGTGAATATGGCCTATGCTGCCGACACGGCATACAGCAACCACCAATCAATCAATCAATCAATCAGTCAGCTAAACAGTGACTGCCAGGCAGTGACTACTGGGCAGTGGCTACCAGGAAGTGACTACCAGGCAATGACTACCAGATAATGACTAGCAGGTATTGACTACAGGGCAATGATTACCAGGTAGTGAGTACATGCAATGACTACCAGGCAATAACTTCCAGGCAATGACTACCAAACAATGACTACCAGACAATGCCTACAATGCAATGACTACCAGTAAGTGACTACCAGGCACTAACAACCAGACAATGCCTAGCAGACAATGAGTACCAGGCAATGACTGCCGTGCAGTGATTACCAGACAATGACTACCAGGCACTACCTATCAGGCAATTACAACCAGACAAGGTCTACCATGCAATGACTACCATGCACTGAATACCAGGCAATAACTACCAGGTAGTGAGTATCATGCAATGCCTACCAGGCAATGACTACCAGGTAGTGAGTATCAGACAATGCCTACCAGGCAATGACTACCAGGTAGTCAGTACCAGGCAATGACTACCATGCATGACTACCATGCAATGAACACCAGGCAATGACTACCAGGTAATGGGTACCAGACAATGACTACCAGGCAATGACTACCAGTGTGGCTGTCTGTGGGGCTTTCGGTCTCTGATATTGACAAAACCTTCAAGTTGTTGATACACTAAATGGCGAAAAGTGGTAACCTGTTTGTACGGGTGATGGCATCATCACATTATCAGGCAACGATGGATGTTAGCTGTATCACTGAGATACTCAGAATAAATTAGGACACTAACTGCAAACAAGTGAACCACCAATTTAGTTTGAGGTATCTATTTAAGAGATGTGACGATGATGGTGATGGCAGGTCTCTAGGCCTGGACACAACTTAGTAAGATCGAACAGCAATATTCCAGAAGGGTTGTGGGTCGCCATGAATCTAGAACTACAGTCAGCTCTGTTTAATCTGACACTTGTTACTCTGACATATTCCAGTAGTGCAGTGGGTCACCGTCAATCTAGAACTACAGTCAACTCTGGTTAATCCGACACAATATTACGTTAGTACTAAGGTACACTTTTACTTAATAACACTAAATGATCACAATACTATAGCCGAGTTCACACACAGGCGCTAAGTCACCTCAACTAGTTCGCCTTGTCTAGTTCGGCTCACATTCGCCGTGTGGACGTGACACTGAAGCGGATTAGGGCTGAGTCCATTCATCTAGTTCGCCTCAAGTAAACCACGTCGCGAGGTAGCTTATATGAACCGAACTAGCTTAAGTCGGCCCAACTTCCTAATGTGAACGGTATCGGTTTACTTGAAGCGGATTAAGAATGTCACATGCATGCGCAGTCGAGACCTGAGTTTGTTGATTTTCTGGTCGATCAAAAGCGCATATTATATAATTTGGTCTATGAAACCGCTACCTGTGCACAGATATTTTTTTCATCATTTATTTTTAGGTTTTCACTGCCAAGGAGAAGTTTTGACCGTTCCAAAACAATACGACTCAGTCTATACATATCTAGGTCGAACCCACACTCTCTTGTGGCGACGTCGACTAACCGAAACTGGCGCTGGTTAGGATGGACTTGCTCATGCGCAGATATCAACTTCCGCCTTAAACCGCCCCGTGTGTGGACAAGACACTAGTTTGCCTCATCTAGTTCGCCTTATCTAGTTTGGCCTAAAGTTGTGCGTGTGAACACGGCTTTAGTCTGTTGACCTCAAAAGCTTATGGCTAAACATATCTTATTAGATGACTAAACCTATTATACTCGGATTTATATATCGACCTCCCAATGGAAATATAGAGAACTGTATTGGAAAGTTACACCCAATACGGGATATGTTTGACGCTGATATTTAACAAAAATGGAGCCAGGCACTAGAAAATTAAAGGATTTCATTAAGGAAAGATCATTAAAACAATTAATAAAAAGTGCAACAAGAACTACTAATAAAACAGCAAATATAATTGATTTAATAATAACCTCATCTCCGCATATTTTATATTCAGGTGTAATAAATAACTGTATAAGTGACCATGAAATATTTGTTGTGATAAGGCAAAAGGATCCACCCATAAAAGAAAAATGCACATTTTTTGGCAGGAGTTATAGTAAAATAAACATAAATTTACTTCAAACCCGCTTACTACATTCTGACTGGACCACTTTCTATCAAAAGAAAGACCCAACTAAATGCTAATACATAATGTTAGATAAAATCGAGTGGATAACTAAAAGAATTGGCACCCCTTCATGAAATAAAAATCAATAAACATAAGGTGCCCTGGATCTCTAACACCCTACTAGAGCTCATAAATGAACAAGATATCGCAGGTAAGATAAAGAAACGTACCAATTCCCAACGGGATATAGATCACTATAATCATCTAAGAAACATCACAAAAAAGGCTACTAATGCTGCAAGGAGTGACTATGCAAATCAACAACTGAGAAAAAGCAAAACAAATAGCAGAAAACTATACCTGCAAAAGGGAATAAAACAAGAGAAAACTTTAGCCTTATTTACTCTGAATCAGTCAACTATATAAAACACATTTTTTGCTGGAATTGGCAATAAACTAGCACCTAAATTACCAAATGATGCTTGCCAACTTCCTATGCATCTATTACCAAACCTGCAAACTCATAATTACCTCCTATGAAAACTGATGCCATAACTGTAAAAAGGTAGTTGACGACATAAACATTTACAAATCATCTGCTACAAAAGACTTATCCTCCATTGTGCTAAGACCTGCCTTTTTTATTCTAATACCACAATTGACATACATGTTTAATTTATGCTTATCTAGTGGCATTTTTCCAGACCCCTGGAAATGTGCAGTAGTTATTCCCCTTCAAAAAGAAGGACATAAATTTGATGTTAGCAATCTGAGACCCATTTCCCTAATACCTCTTATAGGTAAACTTCTCGAAAGAATAATACATACCCATCTAGTAAGCTATTTGGATGAGCATAACCTCCTTGATGAACATCAAGGAGGATTCAGGAAGGGGCACTCTACTAGGGACTCAGGAAGGGGCACTCTACTACTAAAAAACATCTTCCATAAAATTCACAAATCACTTAATTTGATATGTAAATAATTCTAAGGACGATTGTACGGCATCACGACTCGGGTTGCATAAGTGACCTTGATGCTCTACAATTCCATGTATTAGCTTTCTTTTGGCCATAATGAAAAAAAATCAAATTAAAAGAAATCAAATGATTTTGTGTGAATGATTGACATGTATGTTTATCTGTAATAGTGCAGATATGTTACTTAGGCGTTATTATTATTTTAATGAACAAGGGCATACATGATTCAGTCACACATAGGCCTATGTAGGCGTATAACAAATAACACAAATTACCATACAATAGTCTAAATTGGTTAAGCCCACAATTTGCGATGTGACATTAGTTGGCGTGTGACAGAATGTGTCGGAGTATCCAGAGCTGACTGTATTCGGCAATGCATTGGTAGGAATCCCCGCTAGGAATGGCTCTGAGAACAGGCTACTCACCATGGTGGCAGCTAGAATGGCTGGCGACACGAAGAGGACAGCGGGCGGATTGAGACCATGTGATGCCTCATTCCACGTCTTCACAAGGTCAGCCAAGGTCACGAGCATGAGCAGCACGCCACACACCTAGAAGGGCAGTAAATGAGGGCCTTTAACAGACTGCACTCACACACCTAGAAGGGCAGTAAGTGAGGGCCTCTAACAGAGCACACTACACATTGAGAAGGGCATTAAGTGAGGGCCTCTAACACACCACACACCTAGACGGGCAGTAAGTGAGGGCCTCTAACAGAGCACACCACACACCTAGAAGGGCATTAAGTGAGGGCCTCTAACAGAGCACAGCACACACCTAAAAGGGCATTAAGTGAATGCCTTTAACAGAGCACAGCACACACCTAGAATGGCAGTAAGTGAGGGCCTCCAACAGAGCACAGCACACACCTAGACGGGCATTAAGTGAGGGCATTTAACAGAGCTCACCACACACCTACAAGGTGTGACGAGCTGGGTGACGAGGCGGGATGACGGGGCAGGGTGAGGGGGCGGGGTGACGGGGGGGGGGGGGGGGGGGGGGGTGACGAGCCGGGTGATGACGCTGGGTGACGACGCGGTGTGACATGGCGGGGTGACGGGGCGGGGTGACGACGCTAGGTGACGAGACATGGTGACGGGCGGTCGGAGGATGCGGGGTGACGATGCTGGGTGACCGGAGGGGTGACGGGCGGTTTGACGGGCAGGGTGACGGGCGGTCTGACGATGCGGGGTGACGGGCGGGATGACGGGCAGGGTGACGGCCGGTGTGACTAGGCGGGGTGACGGGACCGGGTGATCGCGAGTGGATTTGATAGGCTGACCTTATCTGACATGAGGCAGGTGAACACACGTAAAGCTTATCGAGTTAAGAAGTGACTGACCGTCTTGGTGATGTTCTTGTAGTTGTAGTTAATGCGGGGCGCTGTTGACTGGCACAGGGCCGCCAGGTACGGGAGGAGGACGCCCCACAGCCAGGCGCACGGCGCCCACACGAGCACGGAGCGCTGCAAGCAGGCTGGGAACGTCGGCTCGACAGTCTGCCACATGGCCGCCCAGTCCTGCACACAACACAACCTGCTTAGTCATCGTCACCAACAGGAGCCCCCCTCTCCACATCATGTTGTACACAGGTGTGTGGTGTGTGTATACACATTATGTTGTACACAGGTGTGTGTGGTATGTGTACATACATCATGTTGAACACAGGTGGGTGGTGTGTGTATACACATGATGTTGTACACAGGTGTGTGTGGTATGTGTACATACATCATGTTGCACACATGTGTGTGGTGTGTACATACATCATGTTGTACACAGGTGTGTGTGGTATGTGTACATACATCATGTTGTACACAGGTGGGTGGTGTGTACATACATCATGTTGTGCACAGGTGTGTGGTGTGTACATACATCATGTTGTACACAGGTGTGTGGTGTGTACATACATCATGTTGTACACAGGTGTGTGGTGTGTGTACATACATCATGTTGCACACAGGTGTGTGGTGTGTACATATATCATGTTGTACACAGGTGTGTGGTGTGTGTACATACATCATGTTGTACACAGGTGTGTGGTGTGCACATACATCATGTTGTACACAGGTGCGTGTGGTATGTGTAGATACATCATGTTGTACACAGGTGTGTGGTGTGTACATACATCATGTTGTGCACAGGTGTGTGTGGTATGTGTACATACATCATGTTGCACACAGGTGTGTGGTGTGTACATACAGCATGTTGTACACAGGTGTGTGGTGTGTGTACATACATCATGTTGTACACAGGTGTGTGGTGTGTTCTAGCTGCCACCATGGTGAGTGAGGACCACATTCTCGCTTGAACGAGTTGTCAGCAACGACTTGCAGGTTCACGCCAGAACATGAGTTTAAAATGTATACTTGTCGCTACCTAGCATGTTGTTTGTCATTCCTAGGATAGGGCAAGGAACAGTGGAATGAAGAAGAGCAGTTGTCCGTGATTGATCATGACACAATGTAAAATATTCCGATAAAACGCATTGGTGGGGGAATGCAAATGGTCTATAATGGTAAATGGTATATAGTGCCAGGTGCCTGAATGTATTTATGTAGTTGCTGGTGATCCTTTACATATGGTTTATAGTCATTGTGTATTAGGTAGATAGTGTGAAGGAGGCACTAGTGATAGTGTGTAAGGGGCACTTGGAGCTCTACTCACTACCCCTTCCCCCCCCTCTGTTAGTCACGGATCACCACACACACAGCTCAGGCAGGTGGTGGCCAAGCAGCCACACCGCATGCTGGTAGTGGGCAGATCACTGTAGCCATGGTGACACAAGAATGCTTACTGTTCATTGGTGGAACTGTACATACTTGATTCTCATTGGAGAATACGGTCAGGTGGTATGCCATACCAGATCCATGTACCACTATAAATAATAAACCTGAGGGCATTGCCTCTCTCTCTACTTTCATTCTTTATACTCTTCCTTTCTCTTCTTGCCTGTATTGATTTCATTATAGCCTGCCTACACAACCACAGATTCCAGCTGAGGACTTTACAAAATGGTGACCACAACGTTCTTTAACACCGTACGGTTAATATTGTATACAGCATGACGTTCTAAGACTGGTACTTCATATATTGTAAACTTATATACTGATGACCAGGAGTTATTTTCACTATGTTCATTACGACATTATAGATTGGTGCTTTATATATTATAAACTTATGTATTGTTGACCAGAAGTTATTTTGACTAAGAGTTAGACTACGACGTATATTTCTATTCGAAATTGACACATATTGCATTTCGGTAGTTATTTTAATACGACGGTAGCGACTGCAGTAGTTATTAGATAGTGTTAATTTCAAAAGTGATTGAGAATTCATTGACGTCAACTGGTTTGGTGAACTGTGTAGGTAGTGTTTTTCTTCTATCTAGTTTTTTATTTGTTAGATTCATTTTCAATGGGTTAGTTCATTTGAAATGTGCTTGTCGACGACGTTTCCGGCAGAGTGTGTCTATTCTTAGGGGAAACATTAGTCTTTAACAATGGTATTACTGTAATATGCCATGATTGAAGCGTCATGTAGCCGGTGAATGGAATTTTGTTATTGGGACTACTTTCGGTTTCTGCTATAACCTTGGAGTGTACGAAATGGTGTAGTAATACACTATGTGACATTTTTCACTTTTCTTCTACATTACAGGCATATTTCTATACTTTGATTCAATTCTTTAATTTATTTCTACCACCGCATACAACAGCAGCTTGACAATGCCTATCACATGGCACATGGAGGAACAATTGCGTGAAGAATTTCAGCGATGGTTTGATGGTCAGTGTGAATTGGGTACATATACTGCTGAGACTGATAAGATAGATGCGTGGAGTAGGTTCATAAATCAATTCAATTCTTTTATTTTAACTCTCTGCAATGTACGTTTACAATAAACTGAGGTGATACAAGAGGTGCATACAGATTCCTTACAGACAGAAAGGATCCCAGAAAAGCGACACTTATCTAGCTGGTCTCCATGATGTGAATGAACGAGTGATGACAATAACAGATGATTAAACTTAAACTACATTTTTAACTAAATACTATGATGAGATACTGATGCGTCCCTTTGCAGTTAGTAAAAAACAAAGTAATGATAGGAATATTATATGGATATTGTGTCATGGATTCATGCACTTACATGCAGTATCAGTAGTTATTTTGCATGTATGTTAATAGGGTAAACTTTATGTTCTTTACCATAGCTACTTGATATTTTAAATTATGCGACTAGTTAATGACAACTATGTCCCGTTATATGTATTCTTTACTGGTAATCGTTTTAGTATGCATTGAGATTTTACAGAAGTTTTTCAAAGTTTTAAGGTTTCTAATCTCTACTGGTATTGAGTTGCAGATATTGGTTCCTTGGTTTTCAGTTGTTATTTTGCCATATTTGTTTCTAGTGTGTTTGTGATGTATGTTATTTATCTGTTGTGTGTTATGGGAATGGACCTGATTGTTTTCTTTGAAGAGATTATCAAATATTTCAGGGAGGAGGCCATTCTTTTGCTTGTAAACAAATTTTGCAATCTATATTTTATAAATGTCAGTTACCATAAATAAGTCCAGGTCTTTATGAAGTGATTTAGTTGGGGTGAGATAGTCTTTGCTATACAGTATGTTAAAGGCTCTGTTTTGTTGTGTCTGTACCTTTTTTAGGGTTGATAACTTGGCTCTCCCATACACCTCTATACCATACTGAATTTTGGAGTAAACATATGCATAGTATAGTAATTTTTTATTTTCCTCATGTACCCATTGTCTGATTATTTTTAATGAGTTAGCTGTTTTAATGATTGAATTATTTAAGTTATCAATATGTTCATCCCAGTTGAGGTTTTCATCTAGAATTATACCTAGGTATTTCACAGAAGGGACTCTCTTTATTGTGTTATTGTTTATCTTTATGTTGTTTAGGTAATCAGGAATGGTTGTACTTCTGCTTTTAAATATTGTGTAGCATGTTTTGTTCAAGTTTACTGTTAATTTGTTATTATTGCACCATGTAAATATATCTGAAAGGAATGTTTTGATTGAATGTTTTAGTTGTTTGGGTGAATTTGAGGTTATGAAGCCGTTGGTATCATCTGCAAATAACCTTGTTTTGACATCTTGTTTTGTACAGTTGACTATATCATTTGTGTAGATCAAAAATAGGAGAGGTCCCAGGACAGAACCTTGGGGAACACCATGACTGATTGAGTTTAGCTTGGATCGTTTACCGTTTATGTATGTAAATTGCTTTCTATTCTACTCTCAAACCATTTAAGTCACTGGCCTCGAATTCCATTGTGCCTAAGTTTTGAGAGTAAAATGTCATGGTCTACGGTATCAAATGCTTAAGGAGGAGAATGAGGAGCAATTATTTAACGTAAGGGAATGTACTGAAATGAGGGAGGACAGAGAAGAACATAGGGAAAAGCAGGAGTTATTGCAATTAGAACATCGTCAGCGTGAAGTACGAAATATGTCATTGAAGGCATATGGAAAGTCTGTACCGCTACTTGACGGGAGAGATAGAGGTGCTTTACACGAGTGGATAGACTTAATTGAACATATCGGGACTTTAGCAGATATTTCTGACTTGGATATCATTCGTTTTGCATTGTCCAATGCAACTGGTACATTGCATGAGGTCTTGTTCACTGCTTACCAACACAAAGGTGCTAAGTCATGGGGGGACATAAAAGAAGTTATAGCTAAGACTTTGCTAACAGCAAATGAGCGTAGTCATCTAAAGATTATTGTCATGTCTATGATACAAAATGAAGGTGAGACAGTAGCTGCTTATTGTCAATGTTTCAAAACTGCTGCAGCTAAGGGTTGGAATCTTCCTTCTGCCGTCTTTGGTACTGATACCTTCGAGATACTTCTTTCAAGGTTTCTTGACTCCTTGCTCGACGATAATACAATGTGGTATGTCAAAACTAATCGTCCTAAATATCTAGAGGAAGCTTTTGAAATGTCAATTCTTAGTGATAGGTCTGTTATTAGGCAGCAAAGACCTGATCAAATGGATAGTATAAATTCTTCTTCTTTAGATTTCTCAAAATCTTATGCTTCTAAGGGCCATTGTCTCTCTCTCTACTTTCATTCTTTATACTCTTCCTTTCTCTTCTTGCCTGTATTGATTTCATTATAGCCTGCCTACACAACCACAGATTCCAGCTGAGGACTTTACACACTGATACAACTGAGATACAGGTGCACTTACTAAGCATCCACTGATACAACTGAGATACAGGTGCACTTACTAAGCATCCACTGATACAACTGAGATACAGGTGCACTTACTAAGCATCCACTGATACAACTGAGATACAGGTGCACTTACTAAGCATCCACTGATACAACTGAGATACAGGTGCACTTACTAAGCATCCACTGATACAACTAAGATACAGGTGCACTTACTAAGCATACACTGATACAATTGAGATACAGGTGCACTTACTAAGCATCCACTGATACCACTGAGATACAGGTGCACTTACTAAGCATCCACTGATATAACTGAGATACAGGTGCACTTACTAAGCATCCACTGATACATTTGAGATACAGGTGCACTTACTAAGCATCCACTGATACAACTGAGATACAGGTGCACTTACTAAGCATCCACTGATACAACTGAGATACAGGTGCACTTACTAAGTATCCACTGATACAACTGAGATACAGGTGCACTTACTAAGCATCCACTGATACAATTGAGATACAGGTGCACTTACTAAGCATCCACTGATACAACTGAGATACATGTGCACTTACTAAGCATCCACTGATACAACTGAGATACAGGTGCACTTACTAAGCATCCACTGATACAACTGAGATACAGGTGCACTTACTAAGCATCCACTGATATAACTGAGATACAGGTGCACTTACTAAGCATACACTGATACAACTGAGATACAGGTGCACTTACTAAGCATCCACTGATACAACTGAGATACAGGTGCACTTACTAAGCATCCACTGATATAACTGAGATACAGGTGCACTTACTAAGCATCCACTGATACAACTGAGATACAGGTGCACTTACTAAGCATCCACTGATACAACTGAGATACAGGTGCACTTACTAAGCATCCACTGATACAACTGAGATACAGGTGCACTTACTAAGTATCCACTGATACAACTGAGATACAGGTGCACTTACTAAGCATCCACTGATACAACTGAGATGCAGGTGCACTTACTAAGCATCCACTGATACAACTGAGATACAGGTGCACTTACTAAGCATCCACTGATACAAGTGAGATACAGGTGCACTTACTAAGCATCCACTGATACAACTGAGATACAGGTGCACTTACTAAGCATCCACTGATACAATTGAGATACAGGTGCACTTACTAAGCATCCACTGATACAACTGAGATACAGGTGCACTTACTAAGCATCCACTGATATAACTGAGATACAGGTGCACTTACTAAGCATCCACTGATACAACTGAGATACAGGTGCACTTACTAAGCATCCACTGATACAACTGAGATACAGCTGCACTTACTAAGCATCCACTGATACAACTGAGATACAGCTGCACTTACTAAGCATCCACTGATACAACTGAGATACAGGTGCACTTACTAAGCATCCACTGATACAACTGAGATACAGGTGCACTTACTAAGCATCCATTGATACAACTGAGATACAGGTGCACTTACTAAGCATCCACTGATACAACTGAGATACAGGTGCACTTACTAAGCATCCACTGATACAACTGAGATACAGCTGCACTTACTAAGCATCCACTGATACAACTGAGATACAGGTGCACTTACTAAGCATCCACTGATACAACTGAGATACAGGTGCACTTACTAAGCATCCACTGATACAACTGAGATACAGGTGCACTTACTAAGCATCCACTGATACATAGAAAGGAATACTGAGTCAATTTAACAGAACCTTCAGGCTATGCAAGTTTCATGTGTGTGTGGTTATACTTTTAGATGCCCATAGGTAGGTAAACAGTACGGTGTTGACGAGGGCAGCCAACCATTAATGGGACACCCATGGAGCGGAGTCAGATGTGGGGCGGGACATATGCATCACTCCTCTGCAGTGATCAAATAATCGCAACTGCGCAGATCAAACAAAGCCATGTCTCTCTTACAAGTCATGGTGACTGTATAGTGATGTCCCATTGGGAGACCAGACCGCCCCCGATGATAAAAATCAATATGCTCTGGCAGCGTCATTAAATAAAACAAGCTTTTTCAGTCACATTTTCCTGACACTGAACCAACCAATCCTTGTCCAATCCTAATAATGCTGAGCGCCTGGCTAGGAAGTGACAAGTATAAGTTATTAAGTTATTGGTTTGACACTACCAGGGTTCGAACACCAGTAGCGCCAGGAATGTGTAAGAACCAGGAGCTTATTTATTATACTTGCAGTGATGACCACCCACTTACCACACGGTGGCCATCTTTAAAACTTGTAGTTATTGCGCATGCGCTTGTGCACACTCGATTATCACCCGTTCGGGTGATTGTGTTGTCTACCAGCGTCTGTACCGGACACGGTGCGAAAGTTTGGGAGTTCAGTTCATGATCAAGTCAAACCAATGACTTATAAAATTGATATTTGTCGTTTCCAAACCTTGGACTGGGCATTAATAGAATAGGGCAAGGATTAATTAGCTCAGTGTCAGGATAATGTGACTGAGTGGGATATTTCATCATGGTGGGTTTCCCAGTGGGGCAGCACTAGAAAGTTCCGATGAGTGTGCACTGTTACAAATCGGTACCCATCCTGATTGATGTAAGCTTAGATGTTGCAGGGCAGTAAAACTCCAACAACAAATCAACCTACTGCAGGGCTGCCATCTATAAAACTTGTAGTTATTGCGCATGCGCATGTGCAAACTCCATCTCCACCGGTTTCCGGTAATAGCGTTTTCTACCAGCGTCTGTGAAAAGATGGGGGTGGAGGTGGGGGGGGGGGGTGTTGCCGCAGCCCAGGGCTGATTGTGCAATACCGGAAGGTAATGTACGTGTGCACGTTCTAGCTACTTGTACAAGTAATGTGTCTGTGCACGTTCTAGCTACTTGTACAAGTAATGTGTCTGTCCACGTTCTAGCTACTTGTACAAGTAATGTGTCTGTGCACGTTCTAGCTACTTGTACAAGTAATGTGTCTGTGCACGTTCTCACTACTTGTACAAGTAATGTATGTGTGCACGTTCTAGCTACTTGTACAAGTAATGTGTCTGTGCACGTTCTAGCTACTTGTACAAGTAATGTGTCTGTGCACGTTCTCACTACTTGTACAAGTAATGTGTGTGTGCACGTTCTCACTACTTGTACAAGTAATGTGTGTGTGCACATTCTCACTACATGTACAAGTAATGTGTTTGCACGTTCTCACTACTTGTACAAGTAATGAGTGAAGTGGGCGAGACTACTCGCCTTGTGACATTCGCGAGCGTGCGCTGATTAACCCGTATTTGGAAATACGGGCTACTCCCCATGGCAGACTCACGAATGCCAAACATTCACGGGGCACCGGGTTTCCGGCCATAAAGCGTTGCTAGGAGACGCAAACTGCGACTCGCCTGGCAACGATAGGAGGTCGGGCGTTCGGACCCAGACCGATCAGACGTATTTAATGACGCTCTGATGTTTTAGCCGCGTTTTAGGCCTATAATATCGAAATTCTAAACTTGTTTGAAATTAATGATTATGGGAAGGGTTTGCATAATACTTCTACGATATGTGCTACGAACGAATGTTAGTTTGGTTAAGAATAAAAAGCAGTTAGCTCTTGGAAAAGTAGATTGGAACATTCGTTGCATTCTTTACTATCCTCCAGATTTCTATGGAGTAAACCGCTATGGTCAAGCTTAACATTGGATTGCTTTATATATATAATTAAGGGCCTTAAGCCTAGATAGGCCTTATGCAGCTACTTAACCCATCTGCAGGGAGATTATACCAGACATATAAACAGAATTAACGTATATATCTTTTGGCTAAAATAAGACAGTAACTTAGGCTGATTATCAGTGACAGTGGTAATGACACTAGCGCATCTGCTTAGTTCTGGATCAATTTAAACATATTAAATACACCGTAAGGCGAGTAGGACAGCCAGTTAGTTGAAATAACCAAGTAATTGCTTTAGGCCGATAAATGCGAGAGGGGGCAAACCTCTGTTTTTAGATGATACTCTGGCTGGCCGACTTTAGCCAGGGAAGGACACCGACGGACACCGACTACCTGCAGACGGGACGAGAGGCAGCGGCGGCCCGCGGCTGGCCCAGGAAATTCACATGGAAATAATTATATAAATTAACACGAAGGCTCGCCTTAAGCGGGGGTGGATTAGCCCGACGGTTAATGTGTATGTGCATGCTCTCACTACTTGTACAAGTAATGTGTCTGTGCACGTTCTCACTACTTGTACAAGTAATGTGTCTGTGCACGTTCTCACTACTTGTACAAGTAATGTGTCTGTGCACGTTCTCACTACTTGTACAAGTAATGTGTGTGTGTGCACGTTGTAGCTACTTGTACAAGTAATGTGTCTGTGCATGTTCTCACTACTTGTACAAGTAATGTGTCTGTGCACGTTCTCACTACTTGTACAAGTAATGTGTCTGTGCATGTTCTCACTACTTGTACAAGTAATGTGTCTGCGCACGTTCTCACTACTTGTACAAGTAATGTGTGTGCGCATGTTCTCACTACTTGTACAAGTAATATGTCTGTGCACGTTATAGCTACTTGTACAAGTAATGTGTGTGTGCACGTTCTCACTATTTGTACAAGTAATGTGTATGTGCACGTTCTCACTACTTGTACAAGTGATGTGTCTGTTGTATGTGCACGTTCTCACTACTTGTACAAGTAATGTGTCTGTGCACGTTCTCACTACTTGTACAAGTAATGTGTCTGTGCATGTTCTCACTACTCGTACAAGTAATGTGTCTGTGCACGTTCTCACTACTTGTACAAGTAATGTGTCTGTGCACGTTCTCACTACTTGTACAAGTAATGTGTGTGTGTGCACGTTGTAGCTACTTGTACAAGTAATGTGTCTGTGCATGTTCTCACTACTTGTACAAGTTATGTGTCTGTACACGTTCTCACTACTTGTACAAGTAATGTGTCTGTGCACGTTCTCAGTACTTGTACAAGTAATGTGTCTGTGCATGTTCTCACTACTTGTACAAGTAATGTGTCTGCGCACGTTCTCACTACTTGTACAAGTAATGTGTGTGTGCATGTTCTCACTACTTGTACAAGTAATATGTCTGTGCACGTTATAGCTACTTGTACAAGTAATGTGTGTGTGCACGTTCTCACTATTTGTACAAGTAATGTGTATGTGCACGTTCTCACTACTTGTACAAGTGATGTGTCTGTTGTCTGTGCACGTTCTCACTACTTGTACAAGTAATGTGTCTGTGCACGTTCTCACTACTTGTACAAGTAATGTGTCTGTGCACATTCTCACTACTTGTACAAGTAATGTGTCTGTGCACGTTCTCACTACTTGTGCAAGTAATGTGTCTGTGCATGTTCTCACTACTTGTACAAGTGATGTGTCTGTGTACGTTCTCACTACTTGTACAAGTAATGTGTCTGTGCATGTTCTCACTATTTGTACAAGTAATGTGTCTGTGCACGTTCTCACTACTTGTGCAAGTAATGTGTCTGTGCATGTTCTCACTACTTGTACAAGTGATGTGTCTGTGCACGTTCTCACTACTTGTACAAGTAATGTGTCTGTGCATGTTCTCACTACTTGTACAAGTAATGTGTCTGTGCATGTTCTCACTACTTGTACAAGTGATGTGTCTGTGCACGTTCTCACTACTTGTACAAGTAATGTGTCTGTGCATGTTCTCACTATTTGTACAAGTAATGTGTATGTGCACGTTCTCACTACTTGTACAAGTGATGTGTCTGTTGTCTGTGCACGTTCTCACTACTTGTACAAGTAATGTGTCTGTGCACGTTCTCACTACTTGTACAAGTAATGTGTCTGTGCACGTTCTCACTACTTGTACAAGTAATGTGTGTGTGTGCACGTTGTAGCTACTTGTACAAGTAATGTGTCTGTGCATGTTCTCACTACTTGTACAAGTAATGTGTCTGTGCATGTTCTCACTACTTGTACAAGTGATGTATCTGTGCACGTTCTCACTACTTGTACAAGTAATGTGTGTGTGCATGTTCTCACTACTTGTACAAGTAATGTGTGTGTGCACGTTCTCACTACTTGTACAAGTAATGTGTCTGTGCATGTTCTCACTATTTGTACAAGTAATGTGTATGTGCACGTTCTCACTACTTGTACAAGTGATGTGTCTGTTGTCTGTGCACGTTCTCACTACTTGTACAAGTAATGTGTCTGTGCACGTTCTCACTACTTGTACAAGTAATGTGTCTGTGCATGTTCTCACTACTTGTACAAGTAATGTGTCTGTGCACGTTCTCACTACTTGTACAAGTAATGTGTCTGTGCACGTTCTCACTACTTGTACAAGTAATGTGTGTGTGCACATTGTAGCTACTTGTACAAGTAATGTGTCTGTGCACGTTCTCACTACTTGTACAAGTAATGTGTCTGTGCATGTTCTAGTTACTTGTACACGCGGACTTTGTCTAAAGCCAACAGTAGAAAGACTCTTTCACTGACAGTGGCTGCTGTGTACCACGGCCGGGTATTGACAGACACTATCTGTCAAGTGTCCAGTCCTAGAACCACAGATAAGACTCCTTCACGAATTCATTGGATAGTAGCTACTTGAGTACTTGACTGAAAGTGGAGGGTGACGTAGCTCAGGCGGTAGAGTGTCTACCTCTGAAGGTGTCAGTCATCCGATTGATCCTGCGAAGTGGACCACTTTACAGTTTGGACTATTTTCCGTTCCAACCAGTGGTCCACAACTGGTTCATAAAAAGGCTGTGTTTTGTGCTGCCCTGTCTGATGGAAACTGTATATAAAAGACCCTTTGCTGCTTATCAGAAAGAGTAGCCTATCTGGTGGAGGCGGGTTTAATTGATGAAATATATCAGAATGACCATATGTTTGATGTCCAATAGCCGATGATAGAAATCAATGCGCTCTAGAGGCGTTGTTAAATAAAACCAACAAACCGCGTTCAAATGTGCATCTTTGAGGCACCTCGGAGAATTCCTGGATGTCGCGCTAGTCTGAACGACATTTAGCTTGATGTATTCTTGTTACTGACTGACATATGTCTGACCTATATACATAAATCATATATATATGTATTGATCTATTCATGTTGCTGTATATGTCTGACCTATATACATACACACATATATATATGTATAGGCTTACAGGTATCAGATACACATATATATGGAATAATTATATACATTCGTTTATATCGTTACAGGTAAGCAACAGTCATTTTAGAATGTTTTAGAATGTTACGGCTCCGGATGAGGCTAGTCCTTCCCTCGTAGAATCTCAAAGAATTAAAAACAATATTATGAAGGACACACCAAGCGACTGTCCTGTTTAAAATGTTATCCTATTCTCCACTCCATGTCGTCTAACTCAAACGCCTGCTACATTCCACAGCTCACTGGTATACAGGACCTGATAACCCTAGTTGCGGGAGGTCGGGAGTTCGATTCCCGGCCGAGTCAAACCAATGACATAAAAATTTATACTTGTCACTTCCAAGCCAGGCGCTCGAAATTATTAACATATGGCAAGGACTGTCTTGCTCGGCGTCACTGTCAGGATCATGTGAATGTGTGGGATATATCATGTAATGGTGCCAGTGGCCTGGTCTCCCAGTAAGGCAGCACCATAAAGTCCCCATGAATGCGCACTGTCACAAGTCGGTAACCGTCCTGATATGACCTGAAATGTTGTCAGGACGTGAAACTCCAACAACCTAGTTGTACTATGACGGTTACCTGCATGCTGGATGTACTCTGCTGAACATTGAGGTCAGGGCCTCAAACCACATGCAAATAGTCTAACTACACCTCAGCACTCTGCACACATACATATCTAGTGTCTAACTACTCCTCACCAGTATGCACATAGACATATCTAGTGTCTAACTACTCCTCACCAGTATGCACATAGACATATCTAGTGTCTAACTAGTCCTCACCAGTATGCACATATACATATCTAGTGTCTAACTACCCCTCACCAGTAGGTACACATATACATCTAGTGTCTAACTACACCTCACCAGTAGGTACACATACATGTCTAGTGTCTAGCTACACCTCACCAGGATGTACATATACACATCTAGTGTCTAACTACACCTCACCAGTAGGTACACATACATGTCTAGTGTCTAACTACACCTCACCAGTATGTACACATACATACCTAATGTCTAACTAAACCTCACCAGTATGTACACATACACACCTAGTGTATAACTACTCCTCCCCAGTATGTACAGATACATACCTAGTGTATAACTGCTCCTCACCAGTATGTACACATGTACACACCTAGTGTCTAACTACACCTCACCAGTATGCACACATACATACCTAGTGTCTAACTAAACCTCACCAGTATGTGCCCATACATACCTAGTGTCTAACTAAACCTCACCAGTATGTGCACATACAGGTCTAGTGTATAATTACTCCTCACCAGTATGCACACATACATACCTAGTGTCTAACTACCCTTCACCAGTATGTACACATACACATCTAGTGTCTAACTACACCTCAGGAGTAGGTACACATACATGTCTAGTGTCTAACTACACCTCGCCAGTATGTACACATACATACCTAGTGTATAATTACTCCTCACCAGTATGTACACATACATACCTAGTGTCTAACTACTCCTCACCAGTATGCACACATACACATCTAGTGTCTAACTACACCTCACCAGTATGCATACATACCTAGTGTCTATCTACTCCTCAACAGTATGTACACATACATACCTAATGTCTGGTTGGCTCAGTGTCAGGATAATGTGACTGGCTGCGACATCTGGTCATAGTCCTGCGGCCTGGTCTCCCAGTGGGGAGCACTATAAAGTCGCCATGAGTGTGCGCTGTCACAGGTCGATACCCGTCCTGATATGACCTCAGATGTTGCTAGGACGTAAAGCAACAACAAACAAATGTACCAACAAAATAAAGTACGAAGAGCGTTATGTGACAGACACGAGTAGCTGGTGACTCAGTGTTCAGGGTGACACTGTGTTCAGGGTGACACTGTATTCAGGGTGACTCAGTGTTCAGGGTGACACTATGTTCAGGGTGACTCTGTGTTCAGGCTGACACTGTGTTCAGGGTGACACCGTGTTCAGGGTGACACTGTGTTCAGGGTGACATCGTGTTCAATGTGACACCGTGTTCAGGGTGACACTATGTTCAATGTGACACTATGTTCAGGGTGACACTGTGTTCAGGGTGACACTGTATTCAGGCTGACACTGTGTTCACGGTGACTCTGTGTTGAGGGTGACACCGTGTTTAGGGTGACGCCGTGTTCAGGGTGACACTATGTTCAAGGTGACACTGTATTCAGGGTGACACTGTGTTCAGGGTGGCACTGTGTTCAGGGTGACACTGTGTTCAGGCTGACACTGTGTTCAGGGTGACTCTGTGTTCAGGGTGACACCGTGTTCAGGGTGACACCGTGTTCAGGGTGACGATATGTTCAAGGTGACACTGTTCATGGTGACACTGTGTTCATGGTGACACTGTGTTCAGGGTGACACTGTGTTCAGGGCGACACTGTGTTCATGGTGACACTGTGTTCAGGCTGACACTGTGTTCAGGCTGAGACTGAGTTCAGGGTGACACTGTGTTCAGGGTGACACCGTGTTCAGGCTGACACTGTGTTCAGGGTGACACTGTGTTCAGGGTGACTCTATGTTCAGGGTCACTCACCCAGAGTGGCCCTCCGCAGAACCGCTGGAAGCCTCCTAGCGAGTCGTTCGAAGCCGCCATCGCAATGCAGTCCGTGTGTAGGTGTGTGTGGTTGTGTGTGGCTGGTCCCGGGGCGTGAGGTTGTGTGTGTGGTTGTGTGTGGCTGTGAACGGATATGTGTGGTTGTGCGTGGATGTGTGTCTGTGTGTGGCTGTGTGTGGTTGTGTGTGGCTGTGTGTGGTTGTGTGTGGCTGCTGTGTGTGGCTGCTGTGTGTGGCTGCTGTGTGTGGCTGTGTATGGCCGGAGACCGAGTGTGTGGCTGTGTGTCGCTGGTCCCGCTGTGTGTGGATGGTGACGGGTTGTGTGGATGTGTGTCGCTGGTGTGTGTGTTGCTGGTCCCGCTGTGTGTGGCTGCTGTGTGTGGCTGTTGTGTGTGGCTGTGTATGGCCGGAGACCGTGTGTGTGGCTGTGTGTGTCTGGTCCCGCTGTGTGTGGCTGGTCCCGCTGTGTGTGGCTGGTGACGGTGTGTGTGGCTGTGTGTGGCTGGTGACGGTGTGTGTGGCTGTGTGTGGCTGGTGTGTGTGGCTGGTCCCGCTGTGTGTGGCTGCCGTGTGTGGCTGCTGTGTGTGCACCTCCGTCTGCCCGCCTCACTGCTCGGCATCCGGCGAACCGGGCGTTTCTTGCCCGGCCCGGTGTTGCAGTTTCCGCTGCTGTGTGTTGCAGTTGCGAGGGACACATCCATTCAAATGCATTGTCAATGGCCGTGAACAAATCTTCATACAGAAGAAGTGAAATATCTCTACAACCACACCACCTAAAAACAAATCCCTTGGTACATATATAGAAAACATGTATACCAAAAAGATTATATTAAGTTGATAAGGGTAGGGTTCTGGATTTCTATTAATTTTGAATAAAACTAATGTTTTGCACTGCGCGTACCGTCAAACTCAAGGCATTGTCAATGGTGGTGAGCAATCTTCATACAAAAAATACAGCAAAAGTGAAATATCTCTAAAACCACACCACCTAGATACACATCGCTTGGCACACATATAGAAAACATCTTTACCAAAAACATTATATTAAATTTATAAGGTTAGTGATGATGCTGTTCGATTTTGATGCATGCGCAGAAGCGATGTGTCCCTCGCAAACTGGTGTGCTGCTGAAACTGCAACACCGGCTTTATAGCGACACCACCCCCCCCCCAACCCTCAACCCCAAACCCCCATCCCCCACCACACACACTGAGCCGGCCGGGCGGTGACAGGCAGGATCGCGTTGATTTGTTATCAGCGGTAATAAGTCATCACGTGGTCTCACGTCCAAGAAACTCGGCACGGCACGGAGCGCCACCAGGCGCAGGGGCAAATGGTGGAACTACATTGTGACAGCGCGCGTATAGGGTAACTTAATAGTGCTGCACCACTGGCCGGCACCATGACCTAATCGATATCCCACTCAGTCACATTATACTGACACTGAGCTAACCAGTCCTTGCCCTATCGAAGTGATGCCGAGTGGTAGGCTAGGTAATGACAAGGCTCGATTTTGTAAGTCATGGTTTGCCTCACCTAGTGTTCAAACCTATGGCTATGGCTTCCATAATATATCTGATACACACACCGGCGGTACGAACTCAGGTAACAATAACAGTTATTCGTGTGGAGTGTGTGCATGACTTGCATTCTCAGGCCCATCCCAGTCAGTCCAAAACGCGCCGCAAACATTGGTGATATGAAATCAGAGGAGTGCACATTGCGACATCATGCTAAATCTGTACCCAGAGTCAATCACATGGCATGACTAGCTGTTGTCAACATTGAACCTGTTTGTGGGCTTCACCAAACTGGGGCTGATATCAGCATGCCGAAGACACACCAGTGTGCAACATGATGTGTGTACATACATCACACATACCTGTGAGCAACATGATGTGTGTACACACACCACACACACCTGTGTGCAACATTATGTATGTACAGACACCACACACACATATGTGCAACATGATGTATGTACATACACCACGCACACCTGTGTGCAACATGATGTATGTACACACACCACCCACATGTGTGCCACATGATGTATGTACACAGACCAGTACATGTGTGCAACATGATGTAAGTACACACACCACACACACATGGGTGCAACATGATGTATGAACATACACCACACACACCTGTGTACAACATGATGTATGTACATACAGCACACACCTGTGTGCAGCATGATATGTACACACACCACACACATGTGTGCAACATGATGTATACCCACACCACACACCTGTGTGCAACATGATGTATGTACACACACCCAACTCCTGTGTGCAACATGATGTATGGACACAAACCACATAAGCCTGTGTGCAGCATGATGTATGTACACACACCACACACACCTGTGTGCAACATGATATATGTACACACACCACACACCTGTGTGCAGCATGATGTATGTACACACACCATACACATGTGTGCAAAATGATATATGTACACACACCACGCAACATGATATATGTACACACACCACACACATGTGTGCAGCATGATGTATGTAAACACACCACACACATGTGTGCAACATGATATATGTACACACACCATGGACACCTGGGTGCAACATGATGAATACACACCAGACACATGTGTGCAATATGATGTATGTACACACACACCACACACACCTGTATGCAACATGATGTATGTATACACACCACACACACCTGTGTGCTACATGATGTATGTCCACACACCACATACATGTGTGCAACATGGTGTATGTATACACACCACACACACCTGTGGGCAACATGATGTATGTATACACACCACACACACATGTGTGCAGCATGATGTATGTATACATACCACACACACCTGTGTGCAACATGATGTATGTACACACACCACACACACCTGTGTGCAACATGATGTATGTATACACACCACACACACATATGTGCTACATGATGTATGTCCACAAACCACATACATGTGTGCAACATTATGTATGTATACACACCACACACACCTGTGTGCAACATGATGTATGTATGCACACCACATACATGCATGCAACATGATGTATGTACATGCACCACACGCACCTTGATGTTGCACACACACACCACCTACATCTCTGCAAAATGATGTATGTGCACACACAACAGACACTTGTGTGCAGCATTATGTGTACATACACCACACACAAGTGTGCAACAGATGTATCTATACACACACCACACACCTACGTGCAACATGAAGTATGTACACACATGTGTGCAACATGATGTATGTACACACACATGTGTGCAACATGATGTATATACACACACCACACACACCTGTGTGCAACATGGTATATGTACACACACCACACACCTATGTGCAGCATGATGTATGTACACACACCACACATCTGTGTGCAACATGATGTATGTACACACACCACACATGTGTGCAGCATGATGTATGTACACATACGACACACCTGTGTGCGAAATGATGTATGTACATACACCACACACACTTGTGTGCAACATGATGTATGTACACACACCTGCATGCAACGTGATGTGTGTACATACGCCACACACACCTGTGTACAACATGATGTGTGTACACACACCACACACACCTGTCTGTAACATGATGTATGTACACACACCACACCCCTGTGTGCAACATGATGTATGTACATACACCATACACACCTTTGTGCAACATGATATATCTATACACATCATACCCCTGTGTAAAATATTCCGATAAAACGCATTGGTGGGGAATTCAAATGGTCTATAGTGGAGTACAAATGGACTATTAATGTAAATGGTATATGAATGTATTTATGTAATTCCTGGTGATCCTTTACTCATGGTCAATAGTCATTGTGTATTAGTTAGATAGTGTGAAGGAGGCACTAGTGATAGTGTGTAATGGGGCTGTCACACTACGACGTAACGACGTCAACGTAGGGAGAACGTGAAGAACGTTGAACTTCTCGGCGTAGTATGCAAATTTGGGCAGAAGTTGAATGTGGATGCAGCGTAGTGGACGAGAGAGTAACGTCGGTGTAAAGCGTAGTGACACTGTCCGTATCGAAGAGAGAGGTGTACGTAATGATGCTGACGGAACGTTATGAACGTTATTCCATCGTCAGAAGAACGTTACGTGACGTTAGCTATGTCATGACGCGTTGAACGTACGTTGTATGCACGTTCTCCTGACGTTCTGCTGACGTGCTTCCTGTACGTTGTACTTGTACGTTCTCCTGACGTTCTCCTGGACGTTGTCCTGACGTTCCCATTACGCCCCGTGGGCATTTGCACTTGGTTTAATGGGGGTCAACGTAGTGGAACGTAGTTGAACGTAGTGAGGAGCGTTGGAATAACGTCCGTTTAACATCATTGACGTTCGCTGAACGTGAACAGAACGTACGGCGAACGTAAACCCTTACGTTCGACCTACGTCGAAACTTTTGAACATGTCCAAAACCTCGACTGTATCTCGACGTAACACGACGTAATGTGACATAGCTCGACGTCACTCTAACGTCATTATGACGTCATCATAACGTAATCCAACGTACATCAACGTAATGACGAAATATCACCACGTTAGGCTCACGTTGGCTCATTACGTCGTAGTGTGACAGGGGTATAAGGAGCCTCAGGAGCTCTACACACTACCCCCTCCTCCCCCCCACACTGTTAGTCACGGATCACAACACACACACCTCAGGCAGGTGGTGGCCAAGCAGCCACACCGCATGGTGGTGGTGGGCAGATCACAGAAGAAATGGTGACACAAGAATGCTTACTGTTCATTGGTGGAACTGTAAATGCTTGTTGCTGATTGGAGATAATGGTCAGGTGGTATGCTATACCAGATCCATGTACCACTATATAATAATAAACCCGAGGGTACAAGCTCTCTACTTTCATTCTTTATACGCTTCCTTTCTCTTCTTGCCTGTATTGATTTCATTATAGCCTGCCTACACAAACACAGATGCCAGCCGTGGACTTTACACCTGGGTACATGATATATGTACACCCACACCATACACGCATGTGTGCAACATGATGTACGAACACATACCACAGACACCTGTGTGCAACATGATCTATGTGCATACACCACACACCTGTGTGCAACATGATGTATGTGCATATGCCACACACATGTGTGCAACATGTGTATGTACATACAGCACACACACCTGTGTGCAACATGATGTATGTGCATACACCACACACACCTGTGTGCAACAGTATGTATGTACATACACCACAAACACCTGTGTACAACATGATGCATGTACATACACCACACACACCTGTATTCAATATGATGTATGTGCACACACCACACACCTGTGTGCAACATTATGTGTGTATGCACACACCAAACACCTGTGTGCAACATAATGTATATACACCAACCACACACATGTGTGCAACATGATGTATGTACACACACAACACACACCTGTGTACAACATGATGTATGTACACACCCTGTAATATATGTAATGTACAAACGCCCTGCCATAATATTGTATCACGTCACTATGACGTATGACGTCACTATGAAGGAGAACCAATAAACTCAGTTATGTTACAAGAACTCACGGTGTTAACACATCCTTTACATGGTGTTAGATATTACGGGTATTCGACTGTAATGGCCCTACACGGATTAAAACCCCCAGGACCATTAATTTTAGATGAACACATGGCGATAAGTTGGAGATCGTGGCTTCACTCCTACGAGATATACGCCACAGCTGCCGGAGTATCATCAAAAACAGAGAAGGTACAATGTTGTGTCTTTTTACATGTCGCTGGAGTGGACGCTCAGAAAATACACCAGACCTTCGAAATTGAAAATGCGGATAAAGACAAAATAGCACCGTTAATTGCCGCATTTTCACATTACTGTGAGGATAAAACGAATATAACAGTTGTAAGGTATGAATTCAACATATTTAATCAGACAAGTGAAAATATGGACACGTATATACGAGAGTTAAAGCACCGAATCCAGTTCTGCTGTTATGAGACGCTAGAGGCTTCTTTATTGTGTGATCGTCTCGTGTGCGGAGTTAAAGACAATGACCTGAGGAACAAACTATTGCAGTCGCCTAAATTGTCATTGGAGACATGCATTCAATTGTGTCGATTAAGTGAAAATACAGCGGCGCAAGTGACGAATAATGTCCAAAGTCGAATTGATGCTGTTGATTCTCGTTACGTCAAGCGTGAGGGACCAGTGCAACAAACGTCGCCATGGGTACCGCGGACAACAACTCGGTATCAACAACATCCCCAGCGATCACAACAGTCCACTACAAGATGTGATCATTGTGGTTATCATCATACAAGAGGGAGCTGTCCTGCAAAAGGCAAAGAATGCGCGGGATGTCACAGAATCGGCCACTTCATCAAGATATGGTGTCAACAAAAGAGACAACAACAAAATGTGCCAGTGTATGGAATTGACGTTACTCCAGATCGTACGTTTGACAGTGAGGATCGACATGTGCAACAACAGATGGATGTAGGGGAGTATGATTTATTTGTGGGTACCATCTACGACAATGACGCGCGTCACAATGATCTATGGTATGAGACAGTCGTCGTCGATGGCCAAAATGTGTCTTTTAAACTAGACACTGGGTCTGAGGCGAATATTTTGCCTCTCAGTGTCTACAAGTCGATCCAGGGTGCTGCCTTGGAAACGTCAAGATGTCAACTAATTACATATGGAGGCCACAAAATCAAGCCTGTTGGGACGACAACACTAACTATCAACAACATCAAGACGAAGTTTCAAGTCACCGATGTTGGATGTGCGATACTAGGAAAGCAGGCTTGTGTCAAATTAGGACTGCTAGCACGAATTGACACAATAAACACTGATCCTGAAGTTGAAGATGCAAAGAACAAGGTAAAGAAATATTCTGATGTATTTGAGGGTTTGGGTTTAATTAAGTCTAATGCAAAAATATATGTTAATGAAAATATACAACCAATTATTGACCCACCTCGCAGAGTACCGTTAGCAATAACTGAGGAAGTACAAACAGAGTTAGACCGTATGGTAACTTTAGGTATAATAGTAAACCAAGAGGACCCAACTCCTTGGGTCAGTTCTATAACAATTGTACGAAAACCGGGTAAAATCAGAATTTGCCTAGATCCTACCAAACTAAATCAAGCTATTTTGAGGGGACCATACCCAGTACGAACAGTTGAGGAAGTTGTCGCAAACATACACGGTGCTAATTACTTTTCTGTATTAGATGCAAATAGCGGGTATTGGCAGATCCAGTTAGACGACTCCAGTTCACTATTATGTACATTTAACACACCGTGGGGACGATTTAGATACACACGTCTACCATTCGGTATCAAAACGGCTGGCGATATATTCATTCAGGAAATGAATACTATATTATCCGGGTTGCCTGGTGTTCACGTAATTCCGGATGACATTTTGGTACATGGAGTCACAGTACAAGAGCATAATATGCCTTTAGAGTCTGTCTTAAAACGTGCTCGTGAGGTTAACCTCAAATTAAACCCTAAAAAGTCGAAAATTTGTAAGACAAGCGTAAATTACATAGGACATTTAATCACATCAAAAGGGCTTCAACCAAACACAGACAGAATCCAAGCTATCATTGACATGCCAGTACCAACAGATAAAGCTGCGATCCAGCGGTTTTTAGGGATGGTTGGTTATGTCAGCAAATTCATTCCGAATATGGCACATATTAGTAAACCGTTGAGAAATGTTATTCAAAAGAATATTGCGTGGCATTGGGATTCGGAACAAGATAAAGCTTTTATGGAATTGAAGGACCTATTGACTACTGCACCTGTATTGCAGTATTTTAATAAACATGAAGAGATTGTTATCCAAGTAGATGCTTCGAAATATGGGTTGGGCGCAACATTATTCCAAGGTGATAAGCCTGTGGCCATGGCATCAAAAGCACTGGATAAAGCCCAGATCAGTTATGCAGTAATCGAAAAAGAACTACTGGCCATATGTTTTGGTTGCCGAAAATTTCACAATTACATTTATGGTAATGAAGTTATTGTACACACAGATCACAAACCACTAGTATCCATAATGATGAAACCCATCCATCAGTTGTCTGCAAGAATGCAGAGAATGAGAATGAGATTACAAAATTACAACATACACGTAACATATTTAAAGGGGTCAAACTTATTCTTTGCAGATACACTTTCACGAGCTCACACTGCAGACATAACCCCAAACGACCTCTACGACCAAGACTTCTCGGTGGCTTCGATCAGTCTGAGTACAGATATTTTCCAAAGGATACAAACAGATACAAATTTGGATAAAACGTTACAGGGTGTAAAAGAATTAACATTGCATGGGTGGCCAGCAAACAACAACAATCTCGACCCTTCTGTTAAACCGTATTTTACGTTCCGGCATGATATCGCATGGTTTGATAATGTATTATTAAAGGGAGAACAGATAATAATACCAAAGTCGATGCATCACGAAATATTAAATAAATTGCATGAATCCCACTTAGGGATTATCAAATGTTTTTTTTTTATTTTTTTTATTGAGGCTGTATTTATACTGTCCATAGCATATAAGCCCGGGTACCCAGGCTTGTTTTCAATGCTGGCCAGTTGTAGTGTTGGTGTTATCTTACCACACAGTGGCTGCTGATAAGGTATTTGATTGCCTGCATTTCAGTAGCAGATAGATAATTGGTTGGTGTGGTTAGTAGCCTATGTTAGTTTTTTTGGATTTTCTTGGTATATATGTTTTTATTTTTCTACTCTTATTACTAGACTAGCCTACTCCTATTTACATATCATAGGCTTGTACGTAGCTGTGTGGTGTGTTATCTGGCTACTTTTGGCATGGTGACCTTCCATTGGGCATCCCGCTGGTGGGCCGTGACATATTACATGCCCCTTTGCATTGCAGCTTACTGGGGGTTTCCTAGCCTTATTTTGCACAGATATTTTTTGTAAGTTTTTAGGTCAGGAATTTGTCGTTCCTTTACCGTTTGGGCATTCCACAACTTGGCAGCCATTTCCAGCGTGCTTCTCTCATGAGCTTTTATTCGGCTTCTGGTCTGCTTTAGTAGTGGTGCATTATTTGCTCTAGTAGCCCTTTGTGGTTTTGTTAGAAGTTTACTGTTTTGACTATAGCTATATGCTAATGTTTTCAAATGTAAGCAGTTGGCGTGGGACACAGTGTTTTGGCCTGGTTTAAACAAGCAAATTGAAGACCAGGTATCCAGGTGCCATGTTTGTCAAGTTTTTAGAAATGAACAAGCTAAGGAACCATTGTTGAGTCATTCTCTAATTGACATACCATTCTATAAAGTAGGTATTGACTTATTCCATGTGAATGGTTTAAATTATATTCTAATTGTAGATTACTATTCCAAATTTCCTGAAGTTATGGAACTAATGTCAACTACGAGTAAGGCAGTTATTGTTGCACTGAAGCAAACTTTTGCGCGATATGGTATACACCGGTTTGTCGTCTCGGACAATGGTCCACAATTTTCAAGTACAGAATTTAAGACATTTTCTTCCGAATATGGTTTTAATTGCCTGTTCACGAACCCCATGCATGCCCAAAGCAATGGGCAAGTCGAACGTTATGTTCAAACCATGAAGCGGATGATAAAAAAATGTCTTAACGGTAATCAAGATGTAAATTTGGCTCTGCTAAATTATCGTAACACAACACTGGCTGGGATTGGTGCGTCTCCGGCGCAATTATTAATGTCTAGAAAGTTAAGGACAAGACTTCCTATATTAGAATCCGCACTCAGGGCGACTGCCCAACCGTCTAAATTGAATCAAATGAAAGATAGTAAAATCATACAAAAATCCTATTTCGACGCACATGCCGGCAAAGATCACCCTTTATTAAAGATAGGGGACACAATCCGGTATAAGAATTATCGAGATGAATGGAAACAAGGTAAAATTGTAGGCACTAGTAACAGTGCACGACGAGACTACCAAATACTAAATGAACATAAAACGACATTACGACGTAACAGGAAATTTATATATAAATGTCCAAGTGATAATACCGGTGTGACAAGAAAAACACCGGGGGAATATCACATGAACAAAGTTAACGACCCACATAAATCTTTAACACAAACTACCAGGTATGGTAGGGTAGTTTGGGAGGGAGTAAAAATACAAGTCGGGTGTTGAGACAGAATTTAGTATTCTGGTAGCGTCTCTGAGGTATATATATACTAGACCAAAATACACGAGGTATTGCAACAAGTTTGGGGATATTGTATAGTCAAGGTATTCTTAGATTGCATAAGAAATTAATGAAACAGACGCATACAGGAATCAACAGTCACAAAAATAAAGTCAAAGAACGAAACACAACAGTTACACACATAAGAAACAACAGCTGAAATACACTAAAGGAACACATTGTTGTATTCAGTCATATAGCGGTCCTGCTCACCACCACAATTCAGTGCCATGTATTTAGTGCATTGAAATGTAGCCTGTATGAATGTTAGATTTTAACACATGTTTTCGTAGATCTTTCTAGACAGGATAATGAAATAGTATGTTTAATGTTATGATCGTCCACGATAGTGGCATGATGCGTAAATGTAATTAAGTTACATTGATGTTTGCAACATTATCGTGTTTGTCAAGAAAATAGTACACAGAAATAAACGATAAGTCTTAAGTATGTTACGCATATCAGACCAATATGCCCATCAAATGACATGTAATAGATCTTGAAGGTCGGGCAGAGATATATATATATATATATATATATATATCATTGAAAGGGGAAGATGTAATATATGTAATGTACAAACGCCCTGCCATAATATTGTATGACGTCGCTACGACGTATGACGTCACTACGAAGGAGAACCAATAAACTCAGTTACGTTACAAGAACTCACGGTGTTAACACGTCCTTTACACACCCCACACACCTGTGTGCAACATGATGTATGTACACACATCACACACATGTGTACAACATGATGTGTGTACACACACCCCACACACCTGAATGCAACATGATGTATGCACACACACCATGCACCTGTATGCAACATGATGTATGTACATACACCAACCACGTGTGTGCAACATGATGTATGTACACTTACCACATGCCTGGAACCAGACGGGATGGCCGAATGAGTTAGAGCGCCCGTCTCTCGTGCTGGTAGATCCTGGGGTCGTGGGTTCGAACCCTGGTCGAGTCAAACCAATGACTTAAAAATTGATACTTGTCGCTTCCTAGCCAGGTGCTCGGCATTATTAGGACAGGGCAAGGACTGGTGTGCTCAGGGTCAGGATAATGTGACTGAGTGGGATACCAGGGCATGGTGCCGCCGGCCTGGTTTCCCAGTGGGACAGCACTATAAAGTTGCCATGAGCACTGATGAGTGTGCACTGTCACAAGTCGGTACCCGTCCTGATATGACCTTAGATGTTGCTAGGACGTAAAACAACAACAAAACAAAACCATATACCTGTGTGCAACATGATGTATGCACACACACACCACACCCCTGTGTGCAACATGATGTATGTACACCCACCACACACACCGGTGTGCAACACAATGTATGTACATGCATGACATACATGTGTGCAACATGATGTGTGTATAGACACACCACACAGACCTGCGTGCAACATGATGTATGTACACATACCACACACACCTGTGTGCAACATGATGTATGTACACATACCACCCCCTTGTGTGCAACATGATGTATGTACACACACCACACATCTGTGTACAACATGATGTATGGACACACACCACACACACCTGTGTGCAACATGATGTATGGACACACACCACACACACCTGTGTGCAGCATGATGTATGTACACACAGCATACCCCTGTATAAAGTCCACGGCTGGAATCTGTGGTTTGTGTAGGCAGGCTAGAATGAAATCAATACAGGCAAGAAGAGAAATAAAGAGTATAAAGAGTGAAAGAAGAGAGAGAGAGCCAAGCCCTCAGGTTTATTATTTATAGTGGCACATGGGGGCCATATGTATGCAGCGGTGTTAGCGAGCCTAAACCAGTTTTGGCCGGGATTTCTGGTTTAGCGGCGAAAAGTCCGTATGTATGGAGCAGTGTTAGGGAAACACCGCGAGTTTAAGGTCAGCTACACTCACACCACTCCGGACCAAGTTTACGGGCGGTGTTAGGTGCCGAGTAGGCACAAATATATTCAATGCTATCATATTTAACAGAATTACATACTCAAAGAGTGAAATTCAATGAAATTAACCCTAAAAATCGAAGCGATATTAACGCCGCCGCTAAATCGGCGGCGATATTCATACTGTCGAATCTAAACAAAACAAATCGCCGCCGCCGCCGTCCCCGCCCCGCCTGCCGCCCCCACCCCCGCCTGCCACCCCCGCCCCCGCCTTCCGCCCCGCCCCCGCCTGCCGCCCCCGCCCGCTACCGCCGTCCCCGCTGCGGCGTGGCTGCTTGGCCACCACCTGCCCTGAGCTGAGGGTGTGGTGATCGGTGACTAACAGCAGGGGGAGGGGGTAGTGAGTAGAGCTCCAAGTGCCCTTTACACACTATCTCTAGTGCCCTTTCACACTATCTGACTAACACACAATGACTATTGACCATGAGTAAAGTATCACCAGCAACTACATAAATACAATAATGCACCTGGCCCTAAATACCTTTTACCATAATAGACCATTTGCATTCCCCCACCAATGCGTTTGGTCAGAATAGTTTACACCTGGGTGCAACATGATGTGTGTACACCCACACAATACACACCTGTGTATGTGCACACACCACACACACATGTGTGCAACATGATGTATGTACACACCACACACACCTGTGTGCAACATGATGTATGTATACACCACACACATGTGTGCAACATGGTGTATGTGCATACACCACACACACCTGTGTGCAACATGGTCTATGTATACATACCACACACACCTGTGTGCAACATGTTGCATGTACACACACCACACACACATGTGTGCAACATGATGTATGTACAGACACCACACACATGTGTGCAACTTGGTGTATGTACACACCACACACACCTGTGTGCAACATGTTGTATGTACACACACCACACACACATGTGTGCAACATGATGTATGTACAGACACCACACACATGTGTGCAACATGGTATATGTACACACCACACACACCTGTGTGCAACATGGTGTATGTACACACACCACACACATGTGTGCAACATGATGTATGTACATACACCACACACACACCTGTGTGGAACATGATGTATTTACACACACCACACACATGTGTGCAACATGATGTATGGACACACACCACACACATGTGTGCAACATGATGTATGTACACACACCACACACACCTGTGTACAACATGATGTATGGACACACACCACACACACCTGTGTACAACATGATGTATGGACATACACCACACACACCTGTGTGTAACATGATGTATATACACACACCACACACATGTGTGCAACATGATGTGTGTACACACACCACACACACCTGTGTGCAACATGATGTATGGACACACACCACACACACATGTGTGCAACATGATGTATGTACATACACCACACACACCTGTGTGCAACATGATGTATGGACACACACCACACACACCTGTGTGCAACATGATGTATGTACATACACCACACACGCCTGTGTGCAACATGATGTATATACACACACCACACACATGTGTGCAACAGGATGTATGTACACACACCACACACACCTGTCTGCAACATGATGTATGAACACACACCACACACACCTGTGTGCAACATGATGTATGTACACATACTACACACCTGTGTGAAACATGATGTATGTACACACACCACACACCTGTGTACAACATGATGTATGGACACACACCACACACCTGTGTGCAACATCATGTAGGGACACACCACACACACCTGTGTGCAACATGATGTATGTGCACACACACCACACACCTATGTGCAACATGATGTAGGTACACACACCACACACCTGTATGCAACATGATGTATGTACACACACCACACACACATGTGTGCAACATGATGTATGTACACACCACACACACCTGTGTTCAACATGATGTATCTACACATACCACACACATCTGTGTGCAACATGATGTATGGACACACACCACACACCTGTGCGATACATGATGTATGTACACACACCACACCTGTGTGCAACATGATGTATGTACACACACCACACACACATGTGTGCAATATGATGTATGTACACCCCACACACACTCCTGTGTGCACCATGATGTATGGACACACACCACACACCTGTGTGCAACATGATGTATGTAGACACACACCACATGCATGTGTGCAACATGATGTATGTACACACACCAGACACATCTGTGTGCAACATGATGTATGTAGACACACACCACATGCCTGTGTGCAACATGATGCATGTACACACAACAGACACATCTGTGTGCAACATGATGTATGTAGACACACACCACATGCCTGTGTGCAACATGATGCATGTACACACAACATACACACCTGTGTACAACATGATGTATGTAGACACACACCACATGCCTGTGTGCAACATGATGCATGTACACACAACAGACACACCTGTGTACAACATGATGTGTGTACATACACCACACACACACACTCAATATGCTCTAGAGGCGTTGTTAAATAAAACAAGCTTTCCTTGTTTACACAATATTTGTAAACAAACCTCCCAAAAGCACTTTACTTTGTTTACATCCTACACAATATTTGCTTCGCAGTTTGGGCTACTTTCCGTTCCAACCATTGGTCCACAACTGGTTCATCAAAGGCTGTGGTATGTGCTGTCCTGTCTGTGGGAAAGTGTATATAAAAGAGTCCTTGCTGCTTATCTGAAAGAGTAGCCTATGTGGCAGCAACGGGTTTCCTCCAAAGAAATATGTCAGAATGTCCATATGTTTTACGTCCAATAGCCGATTATAAAAAGCAATATGCTCTAGAGGCGTTGTTAAATAAAACAAACTTTACTTGTTTACACAATATTTGTAAACAAATCACCCAAAAGCAGCCTGTGCATATTGTATGTGTGTGTAATAATTAGGTCACAGACCTTGAACAGCGCTCAGCAATAATAGGATAGTTCAAGGACTGGTTTGCTCAGTGTCAGCATCATGTGACTGAGTAGGATATCAGGTTATGTTGCCATCAGTCTATATAATGTTGATATTTGCACATTTGTCACAAGTCGGTACACCAGCGAATCATTCATCTCCTACTAACCCAGCCTCTCCGCTGATCCCACCTTTAATGTAAGCACCAAGTTAACTCAATCAGGGCCGCGTTCAGGGTCCGTCTCGGAGGCGCCTCGGCGACGTCTCGGCGATGCTTTTTGCTCTATTTGCGTTCAGGGTCCGTCTCGGCGACGTCTCGGCGACGCCTCCCTTTTCATAGTAGAGACAAAAAGCGTCTCGAAAATGGCCGCCGTATCCAGTTGTTTCAGCCAATCACAGCACAGCTTGTCCATTGCAAATGGCCGCCGCCTGTGGGGGCGGCCATTTTCGAGGCGACCAACTGCTATTGTTGTTCAGACTAGCCTGACGTCACGGGCGCCTCCGAGGCGCCTCCGAGACGGACCCTGAACGCGGCCCTGGTGTGCAGCAGGGGTACTTTATTCCAACCTACGTCACATCCCCAATCTGGTCACATGACCCCTAGGCTACTGATCCGATCTGCGTGGCTACGAACACGACTACATTACACCACCCACATTCACCCGCGCACCAATAGCTAGAGGGTTCCGTTACGTACAATAACGCCAAGCCTCGTACGACACGTGACATTGACGGACACGGGACACTGACGGACACGACACTGACGGACACGTGACTCGGGCGGCACCGTCATGTTGCGTCTGCACACTCAACCAGGCGTGCACTAATCCCTCTCGCCGCGTCTGCATCGCGCGTGACGCGCGTCGCATGACGCACGTCGCACGACGCACGTCGAACGCGCGCACGTCGCATGACGCACGTCGCAGGTCGCATGACGCGCGTCGCACGTCGCATGACGCGCGTCGCATGACGCACGTCGCATGACGCACGTCGCATGACGCACGTCGCAAGACGCACGGCGCACGGCGCACGTCGAACGACCCACGTCGAACGACGCACGTCGCACGTCGCATGACGCACGTCGCACGACGCACGTCGCACGACGACGTCGCATGACGCACGTCGCATGACGCACGTCGCACGTGGCACATACGAGCCTGCCACGTGCTGGGTGACGTGTAAGCCGTGAACCACTCTCCCCGCACCTACACACGACCCACTTCACGCTCCAGTAGTCACCCGCCCTGCTTCACTGATCAGCTGCCCTGCGTGTATCGGACCGACATCTGTTCAACTTTACAGGGCACGTAGTACGCACACGCAAAACACGGACGTCCACCATGGCCCGACTCCTGCACCTCACGTTATGGCTGTGGTGTGGAGTCAGCACCCGACTCGCGGAAAGTAGGAGTACCCCACTGTCACTGTACTGTCACTGGACTGTCACTGTACTGTCAATGTACTGTCAATGTACTGTCACTGTACTGTCACTGTACTGTCAATGTACGGTCACTGTACTGTCACTGTACTGTCACTGTACTGTCAATGTACTGTCACTGCACTGTCACTGTACCGTCACTGTACTGTCACTGTACTGTCACTGTACTGTCACTGTACTGTCACTGGACTGTCACTGTACTGTCAATGTACTGTCACTGTACTGTCACTGTACTGTCACTGTACTGTCAATGTACTGTCACTGTACTGTCACTGCAATGTCACTGTGATGTCACTGTACTGTCACTGTACTCTCATTGTACTATCACTGTACTCTCACTGTACTCTCACTGTTCTCTCACTTTATTGTCACTGTACTGTCAATGTACTGTCAATGTACTGTCACTGTATTGTCACCGTATTGTCACTGTACTGTCACTGTACTGTCACTGTACTGTCACTGTACTGTCACTGCACTGTCACTGTACTGTGTGTATGTGTGTCTGTGTCTATGTGTCTATGTGTCTCTGTGTGGTGTTCTCTGTGGCGGAGTGGTTAGAGTGTCTGACTTTTTTCTAGGTCAGGCTCCTAATCTGAAGGTTTGTGGTTCGATTCCCTGTGCCCCCACCTCTGCCAATTTGGATTTCCACCGCTGTTTATAACTTACAGTGTCATCAAAGGCCAGTTGCTCTCATACCATGTCTATGTGGTGTGGGAGGTTAAAAATCCCTTGGGTTGGTAAAAGTGTAGGCTCGGGCTTTCTATCGACAAACTGTCTAATGGTGAAAACAAGTCTATTCAGACTTATCCATGATAGGCAGTATAAATCTTCAAGAAAGAGTCACTGTAGCATCACTGTAGTGCCACTCTACTGTCACTCTACTGTCACAGCACTCTCACTACACTGTCACTCCACTGTCACCTCACTGTCACTCCACTGTCACTCCACTGTCACTCCACTGTCATTCCACTGTCATTCCACTGTCACATCACTGTCACTCCACTGTCACTCCGCTGTCACATCTCTTTCACTCCACTCTCACTCCAATGTCACTGTCCTGACAGGCGCTTCCTGACAGCCCCGATTGGCCCACACTGGAGGTTGCCAATGGGCCGTGTTCGACCCGGAAGTCTGTGATGCCCGTCTCTGGTAGCTGCGTCTCCATGTGTCTGGGGGTATGTGCCTGTGTGTCTGTGTCTCTGTGGGTCTGTGTCTCTGTGTGTATGTGTATATGTGTGTATGTATGTGTGTATGTGTGTCTGTGTATGTGTGTATATGTGTATGTGTGTATGAGTGGCTGTGTGTCTATATGTCTGTGTATCTGTGTCTCCGTGTGTTTGTGTGTATGTGTGTATGTGTCTGTGTTTATGTGTGTATGTGTATTGTGTGTATGTGTGTTGTGTGTATGTGTACGTGTGTACGTGTGTACGTGTGTACGTGTGTACGTGTATATGTGTCGCTGTGTGTCTAGGTGTCTGTGTATCTTGTGTCTCCGTGTGTTTGTGTGTATGTGTGCATCTGTGTCCATGTGTCTGTGGATGTGTGTATGTGTGTATGTGTGTATGTGTATTGTGTGTCTGTGCGTATTTGTATGTGTGTAAGTGTGTATGTGTGTCTGTGTCAATGTGTATGCGTGTATGTGTATATGTATATGTGTGTATGTGTGTATGTGCGTATGCGTCCGTGTGTCCGTGTGTCTGTGTGCATGTGTGTCTGTGTGGATGTGTGTTTATGTGTCCCTGTGTCTCTGTGTCTCTGTGTCTCTGGGTCTGTGCATATGTGTATCCGTGTGCCTGTGTGTGTATGTGTGTATGTGTGCATGTGTCTCTGTATGTCTGTGTCTCTGTGTCTCTGTATATGTGTATCTGTATATGTGTGTATGTGTCTCTGTGTATCTGTGTGTATGTGTATGTGTGTCTGTGTGTATGTGTCTGTGTCCCTGTGATTCTGTTTCTCAGTCGTTCTGCGTCTCTGTGTCTCTATCTCCGTCGCTCTGTGTGTCTGTGTTTCTGTGTGCCAGTGTGTCTCTGTGTATGTGTGTCCCTGTTTCCCTGTGTCCCTGTGTCTCTGTGTCTCTCTGTGTCAGTGTCTCTGTTTGTGTCCCTGTGTCTCTGTATCTCTGTGTAATCGTGTAACCGTGTAACCGTGTAGCCATGTCTCTGTGCCTCTGTGCCTCTGTGTCTCTGTGCCTCTGTGCCTCTGTGTCTCTGTGTCTCTGTGTCTCTGTGTCTCTGTGTCCCTGTGTCTATGTGTTTCTGCATCTCTGCGTCTCTGCGTCTCTGTCTATCTGTGTATCTGTGTATATGTGTGTCTGTGTATCTGTGTGTCCGTGTGTCCCAGTGTCTGTGTCCCAGTGTCTCTGTGTCTATGTGTCTCTCTGTCTATGTGTATGTGTGTCTCTGTGTGCCTGTATGTATGAGTCTATGTGTCTCTGCTTCTCTGTGTTGATGTGTCTATGTGTATCTATGTCTCCGTGTGTGTGTATCTGTGTATATGTGTATGTGTGTGTCTGTGTTTGTGTGTATCTGTGTCTCTGCATCTCTGTGTACCTGTGTATATGTGTCCATGTGTCTCTGTGTTTATGTGTCTCTGTGTATATGTGTATCTGTCTCTGTGTGTCCCTGTGTCTATGTGTCTATGTGCCACAAATGTCTCTCTCTTTATGTGGCTTTGTGTCTATGTGTCCCTGTGATCTCTGGTGTATGTATGTATGTGCCCCTGTGACCCTATGTCCCTGTGTCCCTGAGTCCCTGTGTCCCTGTGTCCCTGTGTCCCTGTGTCTCTGTCTCTCTGTGTCTCTGTGTCTCTGTGACTCTATGTCTCTGTGTATCTGTGTCTCTGTGTCTCTATGTCTCTGTGTCTCTATGTCTCTGTGTCTCTATGTCTCTGTGTCTCTATGTCTCTGTGTCTCTGTGACTCTATGTCTCTGTGTCTCTGTGTCTCTGTGTCTCTGTGTCTCTGTGTCTCTGTGTATCTGTGTCCATGTGTCCCTGTGTCTCTGTGTCTCTGTGTCTCTGTGTCTCTGTGTCTCTGTGTCTCTGTGTGTCTGTGTCTCTGTGTCTCTGTGTCTCTGCGTCTCTGCATCTCTGCGTCTCTGCATCTCTGCGTCTCTGCGTCTCTGTGTCTCTGTATCTATATGTCTCTATGTCTCTATGTCTCTGTGTCTCTATGTATCTATGTCTCTATGTCTCTATGTATCTATGTCTATATGTCTCTATTTATCTGTGTATATGTGTATCTGTGTCTCTATGTCTCTATGTCTCTATGTCTCTATGTCTCTGTGTATCTGTGTCTCTATGTATCTGTGTCTATGTGTCTATGTGTCTATGTGGCTCTATGTCTCTATGCCTCTGTGTCTCTGTGTCCCTGTGTCTCTGTGTATCTGTGTCTCTGTGTCTCTATGTCTCTATGTATCTATGTCTCTATGTCTCTATGTCTCTATGTCTCTATGTCTCTTTGTCTCTGTGTATATGTGTATCTGTGTCTCTGTGTCTCTATGTCTCTATGTCTCTATGTCTCTATGTCTCTATGTCTTTGTGTCTCTATGTCTCTGTGTCTCTGTGTCTCTGTGTCTCTGTGTCTCTATGTCTCTATGTCGCTGTGTCTCTGTGTCTCTATGTCTCTGTGTCTCTATGTCTCTATGTCTCTATGTCTCTATGTCTCTGTGCCTCTGTGTCTCTGTGTCTATGTGTCTATGTGTCTATGTGTCTCTATGTCTCTGTGTCTCTGTGTCTCTGTGTCTCTGTGTCTCTGTGTCTCTGTGTCTCTGTGCCTATGTGTCTCTGTGTCTCTGTGTCTCTGTGTCTCTGTGTCTCTGTGTCTCTGTGTCTCTGTGTCTCTGTGTCTCTGTGCCTCTGTGTCTCTGTGCCTCTGTGCCTCTGTGCCTCTGTGCCTCTGTGCCTCTGTGCCTCTGTGCCTCTGTGCCTCTGTGCCTCTGTGCATCTGTGCCTCTGTGCCTCTGTGCCTCTGTGCCCCTGTGCCCCTGTGCCCCTGTGTCCCTGTGTCCCTGTGTCCCTGTGTCCCTGTGTCCCTGTGTCCCTGTGTCCCTGTGTCCCTGTGTCCCTGTGTCCCTGTGTCCCTGTGTCCCTGTGTCCCTGTGTCCCTGTGTCCCTGTGTCCCTGTGTCCCTGTGTCCCTGTGTCCCTGTGTCCCTGTGTCCCTGTGTCCATGTGTCCCTGTGTCCCTGTGTCCCTGTGTCCCTGTGTCTCTGTGTCTCTGTGTCTCTGTGTCTCTGTGTCTCTGTGTCTCTGTGTCTCTGTGTCTCTGTGTCTCTGTGTCTCTGTGTCTCTGTGTATCTGTGTCTCTGTGTCTCTGTGTCTCTGTGTCTCTGTGTCTCTGTGTCTCTGTGTCTCTGTGTCTCTGTGTCTCTGTGTCTCTGTGTCTCTGTGTCTCTGTGTCTCTGTGTCTCTGTGCATCTGTGCATCTGTATATATGTGTCTCTGCATCTATGGGTGTCTGTGTCTCTGTGTAAATTCTACTGCTCGAATCTGTTCAGGCAGGCTATAGTGAAATCAATACAGACAAAGAGAAAGGAAGAGTATAAAGTGTGAAAGAAGAGAGAGAGAGGCAAGCCCTCTGGTTTATTATTTATATGCTACATGGATTCAGTATACAGTATCACCCCACCCCATTCTCCCAATGAGAAACAAGCATTTCTAGCTCTACCAATAGGCATCCAGCATTCCTGGTCCCCATGGTTACCAGTTATCTGCCCACCACCACCAAGGTGTGTGGCTCCCCTGGCCACCACCTGCCTTGAGCCTGAGTGCGGTGATCCTGACTAGCAGAGGGGGGACAGGGTAGTGTGTAGGGCGGTGCCCCTTACACACAGTCCTGCCAGCACCACTATGTCTATTTACCTATCAATCAAGCGCCACCAACACCTACATATAAACATACATGCACCTGGTCAGGCATACCTGTTTCGTAATAGAACATTTGCATTCCCCCACCACTGCATTATCGGAATATTTTACATATGTGTCTGTGTGTCTGTGTGTCTGTGTGTATCTGTGTATATGTGCCTCTCTGTGTCTATGTGTCCCTGTGTCTGTGCATCTTTATCTCTATCTTTGCATTCCCCCACCAATGCATTATCGGAATATTTTACATCTGTGTCTCTGTGTCTCTGTGTCTCTGCGCATCTGTGTCTCTATGTCTCTGTGTCTCTGTGTCTATGTGTCCCTGTTTCTGTGTGTCTCTGTGTCTATTTGTCTCTGCATTTCTGTGTCTCTGTGTCTCTGTGTATCCGTTTCCCTGTGTCCCTGTGTCTCTGTGCCTCTCTGTATATGTGTCCGTGTCTCTGTGTCCATGTGTCCCTGTGTCTCTGTTTAGCTGTGTATATGTGTCTCTGTGTCTCCGTGTCTCCGTGTCTGTGTCTATGTGTATATGTGTCCTTGTTTCTATGTGTATCTGTGTCCCTGTGTCTATGTGTACGTGTGTCTATGTCTCCCTGTGTCTCTGTGTATCTGTGTCTATGTGTCTATGTGGATCCGTGTCTATGTGTATAGGTGTATATGTGTATGTGTGTCCCTGTTTATATGTGTCTCTTGTGTCCCTGTTTGTATGTGTCTCTGTGTCCCTGTTTCTCTGTGTCTCTGTGTCTCTGTGTATCTGTGTCTCTGTGTCTCTGTGTCTCAGTGTCTCTGTGTCTCTGTGTCCCTATGTCTCTGTGTCTCTGTGTCTCTGTCTCTCTGTGTCTCTGTGTCTCTGTGTCTGTGTCTCTGTGTCTCTGTGTCTCTGTGTCTCTGTGTCTCTGTGTCTCTGTGTCTCTGACTCTATGTGTCTGTGTCTCTGTGTCTCTGTGTCTCTGTTTCTCTGACTCTATGTGTCTCCTTGTCTCTGTGTCTCTGTGTCTCTGACTCTATGTGTCTCTGTGTCTCTGTGTCTCTGTGTCTCTGACTCTATGTGTCTCCGTGTCTCCGTATCTCTGTGTCTCTGACTCTGTGTGTCCCTGTTTCTATGTGTCTCTGTGTCGCCGTGTCTCTGTGTCTCTGTGTCTCTGTGTCTGTGTGTCTCTGTGTCTGTGTGTCTCTGTGTGTCTGTGTGTCTGTGTGTCTCTGTGTGTCTCTGTGTCTCTGTGTGTCTCTGTGTCTCTGTGTCTGTGTGTCTCTGTGTCTGTGTGTCTCTGTGTCTCTGTGTCTCTGTGTGTCTCTGTGTCTCTGTGTCTCAGCCCGTTCCACTTTACTTCCTCCACTCTCAGGAAACAGCTTCACTTTTAGAAGGAACCATTGAAAAAACACTCAAACAGCTCGTGTTTCCCCCAGTTGAGTGTCAGCGAGAGGCTTGTATGTCGTGACGTGTTCACCCAGGCGTGTCGTAAATAGGGTGACTGAATACCCCAATGTAGAGGGGATCTTATACTCTATCAGGGAGCGGGACGTAGCTCAGGTGGTAGAGTGTCCACCTCTGAAGGTGTGGGCCATCCGATCGATCCTGCTTAGTGGACACATTTGCAGTTTGGTATATTTTCTGTTCCAACCAGTGGTCCACAACTTGTTGCAGGACAGTGTTCTTCATATTATAGGCATAATGAGGATTATTTTTCCCATAATGAATAATTTTGCACTTCTTTTCATTGAAGGGCAATTGCCATTTCTTGGACCATTGTGCGAGTTTCAGAATATTGTAGTGGTCTGCACTGACCTCTCAGGCAAGTAACCACATAGACAGGTAGGCGTGGGGAGTGTGTTGATATCAGGGAGCCTAGGTGGTGTAATGGTTAGCACACTGGCCTGGAATGCAAAGAGATGTGGGTTCGAGTCCCACTCTAGGTGCAATATTTCCCATTTCCATCACCCCCATGACAATATCCTCTTGCAAGAGATTTTTATCTCTTACATTTTTTATGGCTCGAAAGACCTTTGTATCATCCGCAAATATTTTTAGGTTTGATAAGACACTGCCTGGCAGGTCATTTATAAATATTATAAATAATATTGGTCCCAGCACACTTCCCTGGGGTATTCCTGAGGTGACATTCTTAAAGGAAGATTTTTTATTACCTACGACTACCCTTTGCTTTCTCTCAGACAGGAAGTCTTGTATCCATTCAGAAATTGATCCGGATATTCCCAGAGCTTTGATTTTGTTTAATAGTCTTTTGTGGGGCACATTATCAAAGGCTTTGGAGAAGTCCAGATAGATGGTATCCCATGCCAGGCCATGATCCAGCCAGTCAGTCCAAATTTCCATCACTTCTAGTAGTTGTGTCAGGCAAGATTTGCCTGCAGTGAATCCGTGTTGGTCTGGAGATATCAATCCTAGTTTTTCCAAGCGTTCTACCACACGATCTCGGATTATTCTTTCTAGCATTTTACAGCATAGGGAGGTTAAACTCCCAGGTCTATTATTTGATGCTAGGCGTTTTGGTCCCTTTTTATGCAGGGGTTTGAGATCAGCATCTTTCGATTGTTTGGGTATTTTCCTTTCAATTAGGCTTTTACGGAATAGAGATGTCAAAATAGGTCCAATTTGCTCAGAACACTCTTTGATGATTTTTGCATGGATCTCATCTGGCCCAGGTCTCACGGGGAATGGACATGCATAGTGGACATATAGACTGTTGTCTCACGGGGGATGGACATGCATAGTGGACATATAGACTGTTGTGTCACGGGGGATGGACATGCATAGTGGACATATAGACTGTTGTCTCACGGAGGATGGACATGCATAGTGGGCATATAGACTGTTGTCTCACGGTGGATGGACATGCATAGTGGACATATAGACTGTTGTGTCATGGGGGATGGACATGCATAGTGGGAATATAGACTGTTGTCTCACGGGGATTGTTGTGTCACGGGGGATGGACATGCATAGTGGACATATAGACTGTTGTCTCACGGGGCATGGACATGCATAGCGGACATATAGACTGTTGTCTCAGGTGGGATGGACATGCATAGCGGGCATATAGACTGTTGTCTCACGGGGGATGGACATGCATAGTGGACATATAGACTGTTGTCTCACGGGGGTACGTTTTATTGTGATCAAAGCTTGCTTAAGATTTCCTGACCTTTTGTCGTCTCAATGTACGCCTTTGTCGCTGTTACTACTATGCAGCTGGTTTTTTTTTTACATTCTTTATTTACTGTCGACAAAGGGTGCCTGTAGACAGACATGTGTAGTTAGTAAACAGATGCTGTGCATATTTCAGGTGAGATAAAAGTACGAGAGAACTCGTCCGTGCAGCTGCCGTGTCCGTCATCACCCTACATCACCAGAGTCTGGTACTGGGGAACATTTAGTAACATGGCACCACCAACCGACACCCAGATCATTTACAGCCAGCTTTCTACGTCCGGCGACGCGCAGGGTCACGTGACCAATGGAACGACACTGGACGATGCCACCTTCACCCTGACGATCCGGCAGGTGACGCTGAGCTCGGCGACCAGCCTCACGTGCAAGGTGCACACTCTGTTTGTGACGAGGTTCCACAACATCCACCTGCTTGTTGGCAGTAAGTTAGATCAAAATATTCACCCCGAACTTGTAGTACAGTAAGTAGGCCACCCACCTCCCAACATGTCCAGTCAAAACACCTTCACACATACACCTTACATCGTCTTAGCTAAACCGAGTTAACTAGTCTGGCTTAGAACGTGTGTGTGAATGCGGCGCTAATTCGGTTTAGCGCTAACTAGACTCAACTAGTCTGCTTTGGGTAAACCAGTTTGTGAGGTGGATTAGTTAAACCGTGTCATGCTAAAACGGTTTAAGTTGCGCGTGTAAGTGCATTAAAACGGCTTAAGTAGTTAAAGTACATAATGTTATTAACCCTTGCTCACTGATGTTAAGTTACTGGCACTCGCCTGCTCTTCACACTGCTACACACACTTACAGGAAGTAGTGTTTCATCTAATGGGGATGAAGCACACTGCAGCACCTCACACTGCTACACATACTTACAGGAAGTAATGTTTCATCTAATGGGAGTGAAGCACACTGCAGCGCCTCACACTGCGACATACACTTACAGGAAGTAGTGTTTCATCTAATGGGGATGAAGCACACTGCAGCACTGCACACTGCGACACATATGTACAGGAAGTAGTGTTTCATCTAATGGGGATGAAGCACACTGCAGCACCTCACATTGCGACACATACTTACAGGAAGTGGTGTTTCATCTAATGGGAGTGAAGCACACTGCAGCACCTCACATTGCTGCACATGCTTACAGGAAGTAGTGTTTCATCTAATGGGAGTGAAGCACACTGCAGCACTTCACACTGCTACGCACACTTACAGGAAGTGGTGTTTCATCTAATGGGAGTGAAGCACACTGCAGCGCCTCACACTGCTACACATGCTTACAGAAAGTGGTGTTTCATCTAATGGGAGTGAAGCACACTGCATAACTTCACACTGCTACACATTATTACAGGAAGTAGTGTTTCATCTAATAGGAGTGAAGCACACTGCAGCACTTCGCACTGCTACACGTGCTTACAGGAAGTGGTGTTTCATCTAATGGGAGTGAAGCACACTGCAGCACTTCACACTGCTACACATACTTACAGGGAGTGGTGTGTCATGTAATGGGAGTGAAGCACACTGCAGCACTTCACACTGCTACACATGCTTACAGGAAGTGGTGTGTCATGTAATGGGAGTGAAGCACACTGCATAACTTCACACTGTTCCATATGCTTACAGGGAGTGGTGTGTCATGTAATGGGAGTGAAGCACACTGCATAACTTCACACCGTTCCACATACTTACAGGGAGTGGTGTCTTAGCTGGGTGCATCAGACACATGTGTGCTGCCACCTGTAGTGAGAGCCTGTTCTGCAAAGCTACACCTTTTTTTAAATGAAAAAGACCATCCAGGTTAAAATGGACACATAACTAAACTATGCAATCATAACATGTTCTGAATCCTATCTTGCTGAAGTTATATTGGTTATTTAAAAAGAACTAAAGTTTTGGATTAAGCCTCCATTTTTCCGCCCCGAGCGTGTTTGTATATTCAACCCGAGTTGGCAGGGTCTGCGCATGAGCAACAAAATGATTCGGATGATCCGAGGTGTTTAATCGACTACGGACTAAAATGACGTGTGCGGATCTCAGTCTACTCATCTCCAGAGTAAGCCACGTGACCGTTTCCAGGCAGTCCCATTTGTAAAAAGACCCTACACCAACAATGTTACACTGCAGACAATATGCATGACCTTTTTACTCAAGTAAAACAAGAAAACCTGTTAGCCTTTCTTAGGGAACCTGGTCTGTACCACCTCACATAGTTTATTAAATCATTTCTATCAAATAATAACAATAAAATGCTTAATTTTGTGTCAGGAATTGTATTTCCCTTGGCCACAAATTATATAATTGTGAGCTTTTTAATTTAATAAGTGTCTATTGACACGTAATTGATAGTGTAGTGGTCTGCAATGCCCTCTCAGGCAAAGAGCTGCGTAGACAGGTGGGTGTGAGTATGGTGGTGATATCAGGGAGCCTAGGTGGTGAATGGTTATCACACTGGCTCGAAATACAAAGAGATATCTCCCATTGTCATCACCCCCATTGACAATTGGATGCTTTTATGGTTGAATAACAATTTTAAAATTCTCCCCATGAATATGGCCTATGCTGCCGTCACGGCGTTAAGAAATCACCAATCAATTAACCGTTTGTGTTTGAGTCCGTCCACTTGCTCAGACACATGGTTGTGTTGTTAAAGATTTCACTGCGTCACCATCCACTGAGGCAGCCAGCCACATCATCGAGACAGCGGCTGGAGCTACAGCGGGCGCCGTCCTCCTCCTCCTCCTCCTCATCATCATCGTCATCATCTGGAAGTGTAGGCAGCAACAGGACGGTACGTCAAGTGAAGCTAGATGGGTAGCTACAGACACACAGTAGTACACACAGTAGTACACAAACAGTAGTACACATACACACAGTAGTACACAGACACCTAGTAGTACACATACACACAGTAGTACACATACACACAGTAGTACACAGACACACAGTAGTACACAGACACACAGTAGTACACAGACACACAGTAGTACACATACACACAGTAGTACACATACACACAGTAGTACACATACACACAGTAGTACACAAACACACAGTAGTACACAGACACACAGTAGTACACATACACACAGTAGTACACATACACACAGTAGTACACATACACACAGTAGTACACATACACACAGTAGTACACAAACACACAGTAGTACACAGACACACAGTAGTACACAGACACACAGTAGTACACACACACAGTAGTACACACACACAGAAGTACACAGACACACAGTAGTACACACACACAGTAGTACACACACACAGTAGTACACACACAGAAGTACACAGACACACAGTAGTACACAGACACACAGTAGTACACATACTCACAGTAGTACACATACACACAGTAGTACACACACACATAAGTACACAGACACACAGTAGTACACAGACACACAGTAGTACACAGACACACAGTAGTACACATACACACAGTAGTACACACACACAGTAGTACACAGACACACAGTAGTACACAGACACACAGTAGTACACAGACACACAGTAGTACACACACAGTAGTACACAGACACACAGTAGTACACACACAGTAGTACACATACACACAGTAGTACACAGACAGTAGTACACACACAGTAGTACACATACACACAGTAGTACACATACACACAGTAGTACACAGACACACAGTAGTACACAGACACACAGTAGTACACAGACACACAGTAGTACACATACACACAGTAGTACACACACAGAAGTACACAAACACGCAGTAGTACACAGACACACAGTAGTACACATACACACAGAAGTACACAGACACACAGTAGTACACAGACACACAGTAGTACACACACACAGTAGTACACATACACACAGTAGTACACATACACACAGTAGTACACATACACACAGTAGTACACACACACAGTAGTACACAGACACACAGTAGTACACATACACACAGTAGTACACACACAGTAGTACACACACAGTAGTACACATACACACAGTAGTACACATACACACAGTAGTACACAGACACACAGTAGTACACATACACACAGTAGTACACACACACAGTAGTACACACACACAGTAGTACACAGACACACAGTAGTACACACACACAGTAGTACACATACACACAGTAGTACACACACACAGAAGTACACAGACACACAGTAGTACACAGACACACAGTAGTACACATACACACAGTAGTACACATACACACAGTAGTACACAGACACACAGTAGTACACAGACACACAGTAGTACACATACACACAGTAGTACACAGACACACAGTAGTACACACACAGAGTACACACACAGTAGTACACAGACACACAGTAGTACACATACACACAGTAGTACACAGACACACAGTAGTACACATACACACAGTAGTACACAGACACACAGTAGTACACATACACACAGTAGTACACATACACACAGTAGTACACAGACACACAGTAGTACACAGACACACAGTAGTACACATACACACAGTAGTACACATACACACAGTAGTACACACACACAGTAGTACACATACACACAGTAGTACACAGACACACAGTAGTCCACAGACACACAGTAGTACACACACAGTAGTACACACACACACAGAAGTACACAGACACACAGTAGTACACACACACTGTAGTACACACACAGTAGTACACACACAGAAGTACACAGACACACAGTAGTACACAGACACACAGTAGTACACATACACACAGTAGTACACAGACACACAGTAGTACACAAACACACAGTAGTACACAGACACACAGTAGTACACACACAGTAGTATACATACACACAGTAGTACACACACACAGTAGTACACAGACACACAGTAGTACACATACACACAGTAGTACACAGACACACAGTAGTACACATACACACAGTAGTACACACACAGTAGTACACACACACAGTAGTACACATACACACAGTAGTACACAGACACACAGTAGTACACATACACACAGTAGTACACAACACACAGTAGTACACAGACACACAGTAGTACACATACACACAGTAGTACACATACACACAGTAGTACACATACACACAGTAGTACACAAACACACAGTAGTACACAGACACACAGTAGTACACATACACACAGTAGTACACATACACACAGTAGTACACATACACACAGTAGTACACACACACAGTAGTACACAGACACACAGTAGTACACAGACACACAGTAGTACACACACAGTAGTACACACACACACAGAAGTACACAGACACACAGTAGTACACACACACACAGTAGTACACACAGACAGTAGTACACACACACAGAAGTACACAGACACACAGTAGTACACAGACACACAGTAGTACACATACACACAGTAGTACACAGACACACAGTAGTACACATACACACAGTAGTACACAGACACACAGTAGTACACACACACAGTAGTACACAGACACACAGTAGTACACATACACACAGTAGTACACAGACACACAGTAGTACACATACACACAGTAGTACACAGACACACAGTAGTACACATACACACAGTAGTACACACACAGTAGTACACATACACACAGTAGTACACAGACACACAGTAGTACACAGACACACAGTAGTACACAGACACACAGTAGTACACATACACACAGTAGTACACAGACACACAGTAGTACACAGACACACAGTAGTACACAGACACACAGTAGTACACATACACACAGTAGTACACAGACACACAGTAGTACACAGACACACAGTAGTACACATACACACAGTAGTACACACACACAGTAGTACACATACACACAGTAGTACACATACACACAGTAGTACACATACACACAGTAGTACACAGACACACAGTAGTACACAGACACACAGTAGTACACAGACACACAGTAGTACACAGACACACAGTAGTACACATACACACAGTAGTACACAGACACACAGTAGTACACATACACACAGTAGTACACATACACACAGTAGTACACACACACAGTAGTACACACACAGATCATGAATGAAATCAACATAGTCAATCTGGGAGCTTCCTGTCAAATGTGAATGAATTAATCCATTATTAATTGATTCGTTTCACAAAATCTTTAAACTTGTTCCATCCAGACCTGTGCTAGATGCCATGATGTAAGACCTATACAAAAAGAAAAGCTTGTCAAATAGGTCAGATTGATTTTTCGCATCATTGGCTATTGCATGGCAAACATATAGTCATTCTGACCTATTTCTTTGGAGGAAACCCACTGCCGCAACATAGGCTACTCTTTCCAATAAGCAGCAAGGGGTCTTTTATATGCACTTTCCCACAGACAGCACATCACATACCACAGCCTTTGATGAACCAGTTGCGGACCACTGGTTATCCGCATGTGCCCCTATGGTCATGTGGCATGGTACATTAATTGCATGTGAACATTAAAAATGTGCATGGCAACGAGATACATGAAATATGGGAATTCTGCTTCAAAGGTTTGTAGAGAAACAGCGTTCAATGGCAACCACTAAATTGTATAACTTTAGCTAATCACCAGATAATCTTTGCATCTACAACTTACCTAATATTTAATGTAAATATTCATTTAATTGCACTAAGTCTTAATACAACCATTATTTTTAATTCCTGCTTGTAATTCAACCATTATTTTTAATTCCTGCTTGTAATTCAACCATTATTTTTAATTCATGCTTGTACTTCAACCATTATTTTTAATTCCTGCTTGTAATTCAACCATTATTTTTAATTCCTGCTTGTAATTCAACCATTATTTTTAATTCCTGCTTGTAAATCAACCATTATTTTTAATTCCTGCTTGCAATTCAACCATTATTTTTAATTCCTGCTTGTAATTCAACCATTATTTTTAATTCCTGCTTGTAATTCAACCATTATTTGTAATTCCTGCTTGTAATTCAACCATTATTTTTAATTCCTGCTTGTACTTCAACCATTATTTTTAATTCCTGCTTGTAATTCAACCATTATTTGTACTTCCTGCTTGTAATTCAACCATTATTTGTAATTCCTGCTTGTAATTCAACCATTATTTTTAATTCCTGCTTGTAATTCAACCATTATTTTTAATTCCTGCTTGTAATTCAACCATTATTTTTAATTCCTGCTTGTACTTCAGTGCCGGCAGAAGAGCCGCAGCCTCTCTACGCACAGGTGTTGAAGAAGTCAGCGGGGCGTGACCAACTTCACGGCACGTCGCACACCGCCACCCGGCAGGTGAGTTTGTCAATAGTTAGTTTTGTAATGTGGCTGTCACACTAGGATGACAAGCGGCGACGACAGCCCTGCGACAGCGACTTCCGGTCTGTCGTCGATTGTCGCCGATTGTCGCGCAGGTGTCGCGCAGGTGTCGCCGCGACACCTCCGCGACACCTCCAGTTTCTCCACTGTTTCTCGACTGTCGCCGGGTTGTCGTGGGTATTTTGGACATGTTGAAAAACTTCGACGACAGGCGACGACAGCCTATGTTGCGGCACTGTCGCGGCACTGTCGCGGCACTGTCGTCATCTACTCATCAAAGAGTCGGAGGTGTCTACCGCTATCAACTGCGTGTTTTGGGCCGGTTCTGGGCCGTATAGTGTGTGTCTGTGTGTGTGTCTCTGTGTGTGTCTCTGTGTGTCTCTGTGTGTCTCTGTGTGTGTGTGTCTCTGTGTGTGTCTCTGTGTTGTGTCTCTGTGTGTGTCTCTGTGTGTGTCTCTGTGTGTGTCTCTGTGTGTGTCTCTGTGTGTGTCTCTGTGTGTATGTCTCTGTGTCTGTGTGTGTGTCTGTGTCTCTGTGTGTCTGTGTCTCTGTATCTCTGTGTCTCTGTTGCTGTGTGTGTGCCTGTGTGTGTCTGTGTGTCTGTGTGTGTCTGTGTGTGTGCCTGTGTGTGTCTCTGTGTGTGTCTGTGTGTGAGTGTATGTGTGTGTGTCTCTCTGTCTGTGTGCGTGTCTGTGTGTGTCTCTGTGTATGTGTCTCTGTGTATGTGTGTGTGTATGGGTGTGTGTCTCTGTGTGTGTCTGTGTGTGTGTCTGTGTGTGTGTGTCTCTGTGTTGTGTATGTGTGTCTGTGTGTGTGTCTGTGTGTGTCGAGGTGTGTCTGTGTGTGTGTCTGTGTGTGTGTCTGTGTGTGTATGTCGCTGTGTCTCTGTGTGTGTCTCTCTGTGTGTCTCTGTGTGTGTCTCTGTGTGTGTCTCTGTGTGTGTGACTGCTACATTAGTCTTGTTTATGTCCCAGCAACATCTAAGGGCATATCAGGACGGGTCACTATAATAGGGAAAGTAAAGCTTGCTTTATTTAATGATGCCTGTAGAGCGCATTGATTTTTATCATTGGAATCCACTGCCATCACATAGGCTACACTTTCCGATAAGCCAAGTAACCCCTGTTATCGCTCACGGCCTGCAACCCCTGTTATCGCTCACACTAATTGGCCTGCACCCCTTGTTAGCACTCACACTACCCGGCCTGAAACCCCTGTTATCACTCATACTGACCGGCCTGCAACTCCTGTTATCACTCACACTGACCTGCCTTCAAACCCTGTTATCACTCACACTGACCGGACTGCAACATCTGTTATCACTCACACTGACCGGCCTGCAACCCCTGTTATCGCTCACACTGACCGGCCTGCAACCCCTGTTATCACTCACACTGACCGGCCTGCAACTCCTGTTATCGCTCACACTGACCAGCCTGCAACCCATGTTATCACTCACACTGACCGACCTGCAACCCCTGTTATCACTCACACTGACCTGCCTTCAAACCGTGTTATCACTCACACTGACCGGACTGCAACATCTGTTATCACTCACACTGACCGGCCTGCAACCCCTGTTATCGCTCACACTGACCGGCCTGCAACCCATGTTATCGCTCACACTGACCGGCCTGCAACCCATGTTATCGCTCACACTGACCGGCCTGCAACCCATGTTATCGCTCACACTGACCGGCCTGCAACCCCTGTTATCACTCACACTGACCGGCCTGCAACCCCTGTTATCGCTCACACTGACCGGCCTGCAACCCATGTTATCGCTCACACTGACCGGCCTGCAACCCCTGTTATCACTCACACTGACCGGCCTGCAACCCCTGTTATCACTCACACTGACCGGCCTGCAACCCCTGTTATCGCTCACACTGACCGGCATGCAACCGCTGTTATCGCTCACACTGACCGGCCTGCAACCCCTGTTATCGCTCACACTGACCGGCCTGCAACCGCTGTTATCACTCACACTGACCGGCCTGCAACCCCTGTTATCGCTCACACTGACCGGCCTGCAACCCATGTTATCACTCACACTGACCGGCCTGCAACCCCTGTTATCGCTCACACTGACCGGCCTGCAACCCATGTTATCACTCACACTGACCGGCCTGCAACCCCTGTTATCGCTCACACTGACCGGCCTGCAACCCATGTTATCACTCACACTGACCGGCCTGCAACCCCTGTTATCGCTCACACTGACCGGCCTGCAACCCATGTTATCACTCACACTGACCGGCCTGCAACCCCTGTTATCGCTCACACTGACCCGGCCTGCAACCCCTGTTATCACTCACACTACCCGGCCTGCAACCCATGTTATCGCTCACACTACCCGGCCTGCAACCCATGTTATCACTCACACTGACCGGCCTGCAAACCCTGCTATCGCTTACACTGACTGGCCTGCAACCCATGTTATCACTCACACTGAGCGGCCTGCAACCCCTGTTATCGCTCACACTGACCGGCCTGCAACCCATGTTATCGCTCACACTACCCGCCTGCAACCCCTGTTATCACTCACACTACCCGGCCTGCAACCCATGTTATCGCTCACACTACCCGGCCTGCAACCCCTGTTATCACTCACACTGACTGGCCTGCAACCCATGTTATCACTCACACTGACCGGCCTGCAACCCATGTCATCACTCACACTGACTGGCCTGCAACCCCTGTTATCACTCACACTGACCGGCCTGCAACCCCTGTTATCGCTCACACTGACCAACCTGCAACCCCTGTTATCACTCACACTGACCGGCCTGCAACCCCTGTTATCGCTTACACTGACCGGCATGCAACCCATGTTATCGCTCACACTGACCGGCCTGCAACCCATGTTATCGCTCACACTGACCGGCCTGCAACCCATATTATCGCTCACACTGACCGGCCTGCAACCCATGTTATCGCTCACACTGACCGGCCTGCAACCCATGTTATCATTCACCCTGACCGGCCTGCAACCCCTGTTATCGCTCACACTGACTGGCCTGCAACCCATGTTATCACTCACACTGACCGGCCTGCAACCCATGTTATCACTCACACTGACCGGCCTGCAACCTCTGCTATTGCTCACACTGACCGGCCTGCAACCCGTGTTATCGCTCACACTGACCGGCCTGCAACCCATGTTATCACTCACACTGACCGGCCTGCAACCCCTGTTATCGCTCACACTACCCGGCCTGCAACCCCGGTTATCACTCACACTACCCGGCCTGCAACCCATGTTATCGCTCACACTACCCGGCCTGCAACCCATGTTATCACTCACACTGACCGGCCTGCAACCCCTGTTATCGCTCACACTGACCGGCCTGCAACCCCTGTTATCGCTCACACTGAACAGCCTGCAACCCATGTTATCACTCACACTGACCGGCCTGCAACCCCTGCTATTGCTTACACTGACCGGCCTGCAACCCACGTTATCACTCACACTGACCGGCCTGCAACCCCTGTTATCGCTCACACTACCCAGCCTGCAACCCCTGTTATCACTCACACTGACCGGCCTGCAACCCCTGCTATCGCTTACACTGACCGGCCTGCAACCCATGTTATCACTCACACTGACCGGCCTGCAACCCATGTTATCGCTCACACTGACCAGCCTGCAACCCATGTTATCACTCACACTGACCGGCCTGCAACCCCTGTTATCGCTCACACTACCCGGCCTGCAACCCCTGTTATCGCTCACACTGACCGGCCTGCAACTCCTGTTATCGCTCACACTGACCAGCCTGCAACCCATGTTATCATTCACACTGGCCGGCCTGCAACCCATGTTATCGCTCACACTGACCAGCCTGCAACCCTTGTTATCACTCACACTGACCGGCCTGCAACCCCTGTTATCACTCACACTACCCGGCCTGCAACCCATGTTATCGCTCACACTGACCGGCCTGCATCCCCTGTCTTTGTGACTGGCTTATTAGTCACGGTATAGTTATTATGGGCTAGAGTAATGGCCTATTAGTCATGGCAGTGCATATATATATATGAGGCCTGCCGAGGAGTGCATATATATATAGAATGAAGGAACTAACCTAGTCCTATGGTAGTAATAGCTTAGTGACATTAGGGTATAGAGTAAGTAAGGGAGAGAACTGCTAGGGGGTAGTGTCCTTGTTTATATTCCCATAATAGATTATAGAGCACATATATATATATATATATATCTAGGGCCCGGTGTAGGACTTGGGTGAGCGCATGCACCGTGGTCACCCCCCCCCCCACCCCCCTCTCTGCAGGTGGCCTAGTCTGTATTCCTGGACAAACTCAGCATTCACGGTGGAAGCCCATGCACTCTTTATCACAAGGAGCGGGACGTAGCTCAGGCGGTAGAGTGTCCACCTGTGAAGGTGTCGGTCATCCTATCGATTCTTCTCAGTTAACACATTTACAGTTTGGGTTATTTTCCATTCCAACCAGTGGTCCACAATTGGTTCATCAAAGGCTGTGGTATGTGCTGTCCTGTCTGTGGGAAAGTGTGTATAAAAGACCTCTTGCTGCCTATCGAAAGGAGTAGCCTATGTGGCGGTAACAGCTTTCCTCAAAAGAAATATGGCAGGATGTTTGACGTCCAAAAGCTGATGATACGAAAATCAATGTGCTCTAGAGGCGTCGTTAAATGAAACAAGTTTTACTTTCTTTGCTACAGACCACAAGTATAGAAATGATTTGCTAAGTCTGAATAGTAATAGTATCTACAGTTGTGTCTGTTTCATAAATGTGTGTCTCAGTACACAGTCCCTGTTTCCTACATTAGTCCGAGTGTGTATACACGTGACATTTCATAAATATGTGTCTCAGTACACAGCCCCTGTTTCCTACGTTAGTATGAGTGTGTATAGATGTGACATTTCATAAATATGTGTCTCAGTACACAGTCCCTGTTTCCTACGTTAGTACGAGTGTGTATAGACGTGACATGTCATAAATGTGCATCTCAGTACACAGTCCCTGTTTCCTACGTTAGTATGAGTGTGTATAGACGTGACATGTCATAAATGTGTGTCTCAGTACACAGTCCATGTTTCCTACATTAGTATGAGTGTGTATAGATGTGACATGTCATAAATAGTGCATCTCAGTAACACAGTCCCTGTTTCCTACGTTAGTATGAGTGTGTATAGATGTGACATGTCATAAATGTGCATCTCAGTACACAGTCCCTGTTTCCTACATTAGTATGAGTGTGTATAGACGTGACATGTCATAAATGTGCATCTCAGTACACAGTCCCTGTTTCCTACGTTAGTATGAGTGTGTATAGATGTGACATGTCATAAATGTGCATCTCAGTACACAGTCCCTGTTTCCTACGTTAGTATGAGTGTGTATAGACGTGACATTTCATAAATATGTGTCTCAGTACACAGTCCCTGTTTCCTACGTTAGTACGAGTGTGTATAGACGTGACATGTCATAAATGTGCATCTCAGTACACAGTCCCTGTTTCCTACGTTAGTATGAGTGTGTATAGACGTGACATGTCATAAATGTGTGTCTCAGTACACAGTCCATGTTTCCTACATTAGTATGAGTGTGTATAGATGTGACATATCATAAATGTGCATCTCAGTACACAGTCCCTGTTTCCTACGTTAGTATGAGTGTGTATAGACGTGACATGTCATAAATGTGTGTCTCAGTACACAGTCCCTGTTTCCTGCCTCTAGACCTGCTAGACATGACATGTCCCTCCTCCCCAGCCTGTGCCCGTGCTCTACACCGACGTGGCCATCGTCCCGCCGCCCGCCGTCCCGCAGCCCGCCGTCCTCCCGCCGCCCGCCGCCAGCACGCCGTACTCAGAGATTGACTTCGAGCAGACCGGGTCACAGTAGGTCGCCTTTGGGCAGAGCGAGTCGGATATCTCAGAGAACCCGACAAGTCACCCAGCTCCCCTAGATAGGTTGGTTATTGGAGGTTTACGTCCTGGCAACATCTAAGGTCGTATCAGGACGGGTACCGACTTGTGACAGTGTGCACTCGTGGTGACTTAATAGTGCTGCCTCACTGGGAAATCAGGTCACCGGCACCTTGCCCTATACTATTTATGCTGAGCACCAGGCTAGGAAGTGACAAGTATCAATGTTATAAGTCATTGGTTTGACTCGACCGGGAGTCGAACTCCTGACCTTCCGCATGGGAAGCCTGCGCTCTACTGATTCAGCCACTGCGTCCGGTGCTCCTCTAGAAGACCGAGGCAGTGCCCGAAAGGTTGTTATACAGAAGTGTGTTCGGTGCATAGAGGATGTATTGAGTGTATTATTATTATATTGCAGGTATAGCAATACCTCAGGGAGTTTAACGCCCCTCTCCTGCAGAGTTGTAAACCACTGCCTTGTGGTACAGGTTCTTGACAGAACCGAAGGTTAAGGGGAGCAAACCCTAAACAGAAAATCATGTCACTGTGGCAGCATTAAAGGCGGTTGATGTATGGAACTCCCAACATCTCCCGACCAGCCACTGCAGGGACAAATAGTTTTGCGCCTGTCTTGACATGTTCTTGCCGGTGTGAAACCTCTATTTGCTCCCCGAGAGAGTGCCGCTGGTAACTTGCAAAAGCCAGCAGCACTTCAACACTTTTGCAGGCAGCTTTCATGAAATGTGCTAAATGGAGAGCGGCAGTCAAGTAATGAAAGCAGTCTTTGTCGCATCGCAACCGACAGCATGATGATGATTATGATAATTATTATTAATATATTCCATAATAACGAAGACAGACAACATGATTGGAGTGAGTCAATCACTCTGGCTGGTCCAAAAGACCCTCCATTACTATTTATTACTGCATAATTCAAAGTTCCTAAACCAGTCACAAATAGACTGACAGTGACAAGAGCCCCTATCTACAAAGGCAGCAAATTATGGAATGAACTCCCAGTCAGAATTAGACATGCACAAACACAACTAGAATTCAATAACCTGGTAAGAATTCACCAAACCCGCACGGTTTAGGCCTATCGTCTGTCAAAAAACCTCCCACCATTCATTTACTTTAGGCTGAGTGTCTGAGATGCTTTCAGCTTTTGGTTGACCTGTATTATTAATATTACCCAATTAACAGTAGATTTTGCATTCGCCCTCTAAAAGTATAGGACTGATACACCCATAGTCTGATGCAGTAGCTTCTGATTGTTTATCACTATGTGGGTACCTAACTCGGGGCAGGGTCCCCCTAGCTCTGTGATGCTCGAATAATAAGTGTTATTGTGTTGCTACCTTGTCGTGGTGGGGAGGCTTGTGTGCCTCCATGACCATGAGAGCTATAGCGGCGGGGGCTAGCCCCCTGGCAGGTTTAACCAAGCCGGGCAGGACTCATGGTAGAGGACAGACTAAGAGCAGCCACTGGTCCTCCAGGTTGGGGGTTGGGCGTGGGGCCAACAACCCCACCCCGGAAAAAGAACAACGTTACAGAATCACGAATAAGTGATGACTAGTAGAACGAAATTGTAAAAAGTTTGTATTTGAATGAATATTTATTAAGACATGTTTGCCGTTTTCTGGAGTTTACCTGACCGAAGATTAATTAAATAAATTATTAAGAAAGAAAAATGGTAATTTAAATGACATACAAGTAATACATTGCTATCTGTATCCGATAAAAAATATGTTGAGTGATGTAAAAAATATTGTATTATTGTGAAAAATGCTTATTGACTTAAGGCTATTTGCTGTTTTCTCTGTGATATTCAATGATAGCGGAAAAAATGCCGGAATGAGCTGAAATTGTACAAATAAAGTTATTGATGCACTATTCCTGTCTCCAGCGTCGTGAATTATGAGGTACGTTCTACTGAGTTCTACTACGCTCATATTTCAGCCTCTTTTGAACATGTCTAAACATTAAAATCGGAGATACGGCTCACCCACGTTATTACCAAGATAACATCAAGGATAAGTACAGATGCGGGTACGTTCAACTACGGTCAACTACGTTCAACTACGTTCAACTACGTTCAACTACGTTCAACTACGTTCAACTACGTTCAAGTACATTCAACTACGTTAGCCTCCACTACATTCACCGACGTCCACTAACGGCTATGTACCCAGGGCTATATGTACTGTACAGTGATACTGTGTAATAGTGTTTGGTATATATAGGGTTACATTGAGTGTATGTATGTAAGTATGGTGTACTACTGTACAGTGATACTGTGTAATCGTGTTTGGTATATATAGGGTCACATTGAGTGTATGTATGTAAGTATGGTGTACTACTGTACAGTGATACTGTGTAATAGTGTTTGGTATATATAGGGTCACATTGAGTGTATGTATGTAAGTATGGTGTACTACTGTACAGTGATACTGTGTAATAGTGTTTGGTATATATAGGGTCACATTGAGTGTATGTATGTAAGTATGGTGTACTGCTGTACAGTGATACTGTGTAATAGTGTTTGGTATATATAGGGTTACATTGAGTGTATGTATGTAAGTATGGTGTACTACTGTACAGTGATACTGTGTAATAGTGTTTGGTATATATAGGGTCACATTGAGTGTATGTATGTAAGTAAGGTGTACTACTGCACAGTGATACTGTGTCATAGTGTTGTGTAATAGTGTTGTGTAATAGTGTTGTGTAACAGTAGAGTGACACAGTGTAATTGTGGAGAGTACATGTGGAGGGGAAACACACACTATCGGATTGTAGCTATTGGACTTTAATTAACACAGAGAGGGATGCCAACCTACGACCAGCAACAGTCAGACACACTTACCCCAACTATTACACATGGTTCTTAATTAACACAGAGAGGGATGCCAAACTACGACCAGCAACAGTCAGACACACTTACCCCAACTATTACACGTGGTTCTTAATTAACACAGAGAGGGATGCCAAACTACGACCATCAACAGTCAGACACACTTACCCCAACTATTACACATGGTTCTTATTTAACACAGAGAGGGATGCCAAACTACGACCAGCAACAGTCAGACACACTTACCCCAACTATTACACATGGTTCTTAATTAACACAGAGAGGGATGCCAAACTACGACCAGCAACAGTCAGACACACTTACCCCAACTATTACACGTGGTTCTTAATTAACACAGAGAGGGATGCCAAACTACGACCATCAACAGTCAGACACACTTACCCCAACTATTACACGTGGTTCTTAATTAACACAGAGAGGGATGCCAAACTACGACCAGCAACAGTCAGACACACTTACCCCAACTATTACACATGGTTCTTATTTAAAACAGAGAGGGATGCCAAACTACGACCAGCAACAGTCAGACACACTTACCCCAACTATTACATGTGGTTCTTAATCAACACAGAGAGGGATGCCTAACTACGACCATCAACAGTCAGACACACTTACCCCAACTATTACACATCGTTCTTAATTAACACAGAGAGGGATGCCAAACTACGACCAGCAACAGTCAGACACACTTACCCCAACTATTACACGTGGTTCTTAATTAACACAGAGAGGGATGCCAAACTACGACCATCAACAGTCAGACACACTTACCCCAACTATTACACATGGTTCTTATTTAAAACAGAGAGGGATGCCAAACTACGACCAGCAACAGTCAGACACACTTACCCCAACTATTACACATGGTTCTTAATTAACACAGAGAGGGATGCCAAACTACGACCAGCAACAGTCAGACACACTTACCCCAACTATTACACATGGTTCTTAATTAACACAGAGAGGGATGCCAAACTACGACCAGCAGCAGTCAGACACACTTACCCCAACTATTACACATGGTTCTTATTTAACACAGAGAGGGATGCCAAACTACGACCATCAACAGTCAGACACACTTACCCCAACTATTACACATGGTTCTTACTTAACACAGAGAGGGATGCCAAACTACGACCAGCAACAGTCAGACCCACTTACCCCGACTATTACACATGGTTCTTAATTAACACAGAGAGGGATGCCAAACTACGACCACCAACAGTCAGACACACTTACCCCAACTATTACACGTGGTTCTTAATTAACACAGAGAGGGATGCCAAACTACGACCACCAACAGTCAGACACACTTACCCCAACTATTGCACGTGGTTCTTAATTAACACAGAGAGGGATGCCAAACTACGAGCATCAACAGTCAGACACACTTACCCCAACTATTACACGTGGTTCTTAATTAACACAGAGAGGGATGCCAAACTACGACCAGCAACAGTCAGACACACTTACCCCAACTATTACACGTGGTTCTTAATTAACACAGAGAGGGATGCCAAACTACGACCAGCAGCAGTCAGACACACTTACCCCAACTATTACACGTGGTTCTTAATTAACACAGAGAGGGATGCCAAACTACGACCAGCAATAGTCAGACACACTTACCCCAACTATTACACGTGGTTCTTAATTAACACAGATAGGGATGCCAACCTACGACCAGCAACAGTCAGACACACTTACCCCAACTATTACACGTGGTTCTTAATTAACACAGAGAGGGATGCCAAACTACGACCAGCAACAGTCAGACACACTTACCCCAACTATTACACGTGGTTCTTAATTAACACAGAGAGGGATGCCAAACTACGACCACCAACAGTCAGACACACTTACCCCAACTATTACACGTGGTTCTTAATTAACACAGAGAGGGATGCCACACTACGACCAGCAACAGTCAGACCCACTTACCCCAACTATTACACATGGTTCTTAATTAACACAGAGAGGGATGCCAAACTACGACCACCAACAGTCAGACACACTTACCCCAACTATTACACGTGGTTCTTAATTAACACAGAGAGGGATGCCAAACTACGACCAGCAGCAGTCAGACACACTTACCCCAACTATTACATGTGGTTCTTAATTAACACAGAGAGGGATGCCAAACTACGACCATCAACAGTCAGACACACTTACCCCAACTATTACACAGGGTTCTTAATTAACACAGAGAGGGATGCCAAACTACGACCAGCAACAGTCAGACACACTTACCCCAACTATTACACATGGTTCTTAATTAACACAGAGAGGGATGCCAAACTACGACCATCAACAGTCAGACACACTTACCCCAACTATTACACGTGGTTCTTAATTAACACAGAGAGGGATGCCAAACTACGACCAGCAACAGTCAGACACACTTACCCCAACTATTACACATGGTTCTTAATTAACACAGAGAGGGATGCCAAACTACGACCATCAACAGTCAGACACACTTACCCCAACTATTACTCGTGGTTCTTAATTAACACAGAGAGGGATGCCAAACTACGACCAGCAACAGTCAGACACACTTACCCCAACTATTACACATGGTTCTTAATTAACACAGAGAGGGATGCCAAACTACGACCAGCAACAGTCAGACACACTTACCCCAACTATTACACGTGGTTCTTATTTAACACAGAGAGGGATGCCAAACTACGACCATCAACAGTCAGACACACTTACCCCAACTATTACACGTGGTTCTTAATTAACACAGAGAGGGATGCCAAACTACGACCAGCAACAGTCAGACACACTTACCCCAACTATTACACGTGGTTCTTAATTAACACAGAGAGGGATGCCAAACTACGACCAGCAACAGTCAGACACACTTACCCCAACTATTACACGTGGTTCTTATTTAACACAGAGAGGGATGCCAAACTACGACCAGCAACAGTCAGACACACTTGCCCCAACTATTACACGTGGTTCTTAATTAACACAGAGAGGGATGCCAAACTACGACCAGCAACAGTCAGACACACTTACCCCAACTATTACACGTGGTTCTTATTTAACACAGAGAGGGATGCCAAACTACGACCAGCAACAGTCAGACACACTTACCCCAACTATTATACATGGTTCTTAATTAACACAGAGAGGGATGCCAAACTACGACCAGCAACAGTCAGACACACTTACCCCAACTATTACACGTGGTTCTTAATTAACACAGAGAGGGATGCCAAACTACGACCAGCAACAGTCAGACACACTTACCCCAACTATTACACATGGTTCTTAATTAACACAGAGAGGGATGCCAAACTACGACCAGCAACAGTCAGACACACTTACCCCAACTATTACACGTGGTTCTTATTTAACTCAGAGAGGGATGCCAAACTACGACCAGCAACAGTCAGACACACTTACCCCAACTATTACACGTGGTTCTTAATTAACACAGAGAGGGATGCCAAACTACGACCAGCAACAGTCAGACACACTTACCCCAACTATTACACGTGGTTCTTATTTAACACAGAGAGGGATGCCAAACTACGACCAGCAACAGTCAGACACACTTACCCCAACTATTACACATGGTTCTTATTTAACACAGAGAGGGATGCCAAACTACGACCAGCAACAGTCAGACACACTTACCCCAACTATTACACGTGGTTCTTAATTAACACAGAGAGGGATGCCAAACTACGACCAGCAACAGTCAGACACACTTACCCCAACTATTACACATGGTTCTTACTTAACACAGAGAGGGATGCCAAACTACGACCAGCAACAGTCAGACAGACTTACCCCAACTATTACACGTGGTTCTTAATTAACACAGAGAGGGATGACAAGCTACGACCACCAACAGTCAGACACACTTACCCCAACTATTACACCTGGTTCTTAATTAACACAGAGAGGGATGCCAAACTACGACCAGCAGCAGTCAGACACACTTACCCCAACTATTACACATGGTTCTTAATTAACACAGAGAGGATGCCAAACTACGACCAGCAACAGTCAGACACACTTACCCCAACTATTACACGTGGTTCTTATTTAACACAGAGAGGGATGCCAAACTACCACCAGCAACAGTCAGACAGACTTACCCCAACTATTACACATGGTTCTTAATTAACACAGAGAGGGATGCCACACTACGACCATCAGCAGTCAGACACACTTACCCCAACTATTACACATGGTTCTTAATTAGCACAGAGAGGATGCCAAACTACGACCATCAACAGTCAGACACACTTACCCCAACTATTACACATGGTTCTTAATTAACACAGAGAGGGATGCCAAACTACGACCAGCAACAGTCAGACACACTTACCCCAACTATTACACGTGGTTCTTAATTAACACAGAGAGGGATGCCACACTACGACCATCAGCAGTCAGACACACTTACCCCAACTATTACACGTGGTTCTTATTTAACACAGAGAGGGATGCCACACTACGACCATCAACAGTCAGACACACTTACCCCAACTATTACACATGGTTCTTAATTAACACAGAGAGGGATGCCAAACTACGACCAGCAACAGTCAGACACACTTACCCCAACTATTACACATGGTTCTTATTTAACACAGAGAGGATGCCAAACTACGACCATCAACAGTCAGACACACTTACCCCAACTATTACACATGGTTCTTATTTAACACAGAGAGGGATGCCACACTACGACCATCAACAGTCAGACACACTTACCCCAACTATTACACATGGTTCTTAATTAACACAGAGAGGGATGCCAAACTACGACCATCAACAGTCAGACACACTTACCCCAACTATTACACGTGGTTCTTATTTAACACAGAGAGGGATGCCAAACTACGACCATCAACAGTCAGACACACTTACCCCAACTATAACACATGGTTCTTATTTAACACAGAGAGGGATGCCACACTACGACCATCAACAGTCAGACACACTTACCCCAACTATTACACATGGTTCTTAATTAACACAGAGAGGGATGCCAAACTACGACCAGCAACAGTCAGACACACTTACCCCAACTATTACACGTGGTTCTTATTTAACACAGAGAGGATGCCAAACTACGACCAGCAACAGTCAGACACACTTACCCCAACTATTACACATGGTTCCTATTCAGCTCTCAACACAGTCGGAGTCCTCTTTAACGACTGTCAACACGCTCAACGTCCGGCTGTAGTTCAGCGAGTCGACACCAGGTGGGAGCCGCACGCTAGTAATGCTCCGCTTCAACACTAGATGGAGACACTGACCAAGCTGTCCCGGAATCCCTGTCGACTGGAGATGGTAACACTAACAGGGCATGCGCGTTAAAACGTGTTTGTTTGTTGTTGTTTTACGTCCTAGCAACAACATCCAAGGTCATTTCAGGTTGGGTATCAACTTGTGACAGGGTGCACTCATGGTGACTTCATAGTGATGCCCTGCTGGGAAATCAGGCATCCAGCACCATGACCCGGTATCCCACTCAGTCACATTATCCTGACATTGAGCTAACCAGTCCTTGCCCTATCCTAATAATGCCAAGCACCAGGCTATGTAGCGAGACGTATCAATTTTAAAGTCATTGGTTTGACTCAACCGGGAAACCCAAATCCCTACCTTCCAGATGCGAAGCCCGCGCTCTACGCTCTACCGATTAGGCCACCGCACCCGGTGCGCGTTTAAATGTACTCCGTTAAAGCAGATATCAGATAAACCAGGCAAACTGAGTCAACTTATACAAACCTAACATATTGTAATGTTTTAGAAATACAGAAATATATATGTAGTTAACAATAACAGCAACAAAATGATCGATTAATTTAATTACCCTGCTCGACAAGTGTACTAACACTTGTTTTCGGCGCATGGCAGCACTAGTCCAATTCGATTTAAATCTTTGGAATTTAGTTTTGTTGTAATAACTTTGGTGTTCTTGCTTCTTATCTTATCGTAGTGTTCTCTGTGGCGGAGTGGTTAGAGGGTCTGACTTTTTTCTATGTCAGACTCCTAATCTGAAGGTCAGGGGCTCGATTCCCAGGGCTCTCCCCACCTCTGGCAATTTGGATTTCCACCGCTGTGTATAACTTAGAGCGTCATCAAAGGCCGGTTGCTCTCATACCATGTCTATGTGGTTTGGTAGGTTAAAAATCCCTTGGGGCGGTAAAAGTGTAGACTCGGGCTTTCTATCGGAAAACTGTCTAATGGTGAAAACAAGTCTATTCACCCCTCCTGCACCCCTCCTGCACTCCTCCTGCACCCCTCCTACACTCCTCCTGCACAACTCCTGCACTCCTCCTGCACACCTCCTGCACTCCTCCTGCACCCCTCCTGCACTCATCCTGCACTCCTCCTGCACACCTCCTGCACCCCTCCTGCACACCTCCTGCACCCCTCCTGCACCCCTCCTGCACCCTCCTGCACCCCTCCTGCACCCCTCCTGCACTCCTCCTGCACCCCTCCTGCACTCCTCCCTCCTGCACCCCTCCTGCACCCCTCCTGCACCCCTCCTGCACCCCTCCTGCACCCCTCCTGCACTCCTCCTGCACCCCTCCTGCACCCCTCCTGCACCCCTCCTGCACCCCTCCTGCACCCCTCCTGCACCCCTCCTGCACCCCTCCTGCACTCCTCCTGCACCCCTCCTGCACCCCTCCTGCACTCCTCCTGCACCCCTCCTGCACTCCTCCTGCACTCCTCCTGCACCCCTCCTGCACCCCTCCTGCACTCCTCCTGCACTCCTCCTGCACCCCTCCTGCACCCCTCCTGCACTCCTCCTGCACCCCTCCTGCACCCCTCCTGCACCCCTCCTGCACCCCTCCTGCACCCCTCCTGCACCCCTCCTGCACCCCTCCTGCACCCCTCCTGCACCCCTCCTGCACCCCTCCT